>CALYDF020002634.1:0-54321 GCA_944474145.2 Dicrocoelium dendriticum | reverse complement strand
CAACCTGTATCCGCATCTCATCGCTAAGAGTAATTAAGAAATTCTTTATCTGAACGCCTCACCATTAAAACATCATATTTGACCTGCTACTAACTTAGCAGAGAACGTGACTAAAAATGAGTACACCCTGTTTTGGACTAAAAGACGCAGGCCTGGTTATCATATTTCATTTGGTCTCATCTAGCTTTTCGATTTCCTTGCCTGGCTTAATATTCCGCAAGGGATATATTGAAATCCACGTCGGATGAAAGTGGTGCAAACCACAGAAATATATATATATATATATATATATATATATATATATATATATATATATATATATATATATATATATATATATAGTCAGATTATCACAAATAATTGACCGTCACTCTATCCACAAACATGATGTCTGTGCTGGTGCCGGATAGTCTAATTCCAAGTTGGAAAATTGTTGAAAACCGGTGCACAAACACGAATCACAGCATGACCAGCCAAATCGAACATGCGGAAAGCATCCAGATATGAAGGCAGATGCAGTTTGTTCACAGTGAGGGAGCAAGGCTTCCTTGCCTTAACAGGTGGAACATGCAACATGCACATAACGAGATAATGAGTTTGCACCTAGTACCCTGGCCACACTATGGTCTGGTTAAATTAAGCTACGGAACCTATCTGCCAGCCACATGTCAGCGGGAGATGTTGAGTCATGACCCGTTGCTAAAAGTAACGAGAATTGAAATTGGCACTTGTTGCATGCATGGAGTGTATCTTAGTGATACTAGAGAAAAAACCGATATTAACATGACAAAGCTGGGTAGATAAATAATGGAAGCAAGTAGGGATTATCAGACATGTTCGAAAATGGTGACAGACTTCATCAATAAAATATGGGAACCGATAATGAAGACTGACACATTATAATTTAACTCCCACACAAACATAGGATAAGATCGCAAACAAACACGGAAAATTGGTTTTCCAAATTATGCATGGATACCCTTTCTTCCCGGGTCAAATTTACTATTCGGAAAAATAGGCATATGTAGATACGAATATGTGTGCGGCGAATACCGTACAAGACGACTTTCATTGGGTGGGGAGTTTTGAAGGTATACGGTGTCAGGCATATATGTCGTCGGCTAGCTTGAGGTCTATTGCCAAGTAAACACAGGTGAACAAATATTTCCTGACATGTGTGGAATAGTAGATGGCGGCCATCTTGTGCTACCAGTGATGGTGGGATTCCTCACGAAGTGCACAGCCACTGCGAATACACTTTATTCAAACGAAGACAACACACCGCGTTAGGAAAAACGAACGACGGGTTCATTGGCTGTGTCGGTCTGGGTAATAGAAGGGGCCGTCATAGGCTATTGATCTGTTAGTGGGCTTTTACACACAGATTTCTGTATTTGCGCCAATATCTGATCGACTGAAACCCATGACTTCAACAAGGCTATGCCCAGAGAAACGCACATGCGCACACGCTGATAGCCCACTTCATGTGTGGCAACCAGTGCCTAGAAAGCATCAGGGGTAGCCAAATATCGCGGAACTGGAAAGGAACAAGGTACACATGTGTCACCGAAAACCGAAATGCCTGCCTTTTTTCTTCAGCGAAGTCATGTAAAAGCATACATGACGAGGTTTGTGTGTCAAATTGCGGAGAACGTAATAGAAGCAAGATGAACAAATGTGACACTTAAGCGTACTGCGAGTGGGAAAAATTCGGAACTTATGTGGTTTAGCTGGAAGACACTTTGGTTCAATGCACGACTAGGTTGTCCGTTAGTGCGTCTATTATTTGACAGAAAAGACATCATCCATCGCAGCACACAATTCGCTTTGTTATCTCTTAGGACAGAGAATAATCTACGATGCAGTAGCTTTGAACACACAGCGACATAATACGCATGTACCAAATGCACGCCCGTAGTAAATCATAAAATATCTTCGGTTTCACTAAGTAAATGTAGAACACCTTATAAAAGCTAAATATGTTTACTGTACAGAAATACACTGCCTCCTTAATAAAAAGGCAGGTAAACATATACAATGTAGTATAAGCGTTTGTGGAGTTTAGTATGTGAAACTTTTGTGGAGTTTTGCTATCGTCAGAGGAACAGATCTCAAAAAGCCAGGTACGAGAATTTGTGTATTGGTTCCGTTTAGTGAGTGGCTTTAATGAAGCGGACAGGGATTGAGTTAGTTGGTTTGAACGGAGTGTCATCAATTTAGAGAGATAGGGCTCCCTTGTAGGATTATAAAGTAGAATATGTGAAGCAGTACTGTTGAATTTGGACAAACAACACAAAATATTGTGGGCGGATCTTGTGTGGCCCCACCGTCCATAGATCACCCACAAGATTATATTCACTGAACACAATTAAGACTGGACATTAGCCACTGTGAGGTATCTCCGCCTGCGTCATTATTTTTGTAATTTATTGTTTATTTTTAAGGTTAGTTGCCTTTTACTGATAGGAATACACGAAAAATTGGTAAAGATATTACTGAATACTGAATACTGAATACTGTATTATAGAGCAAGTAGAAATGGATTCTGTACAACTCTTTCGAAATATGGCGAAAAAGGTTATAAAAGTTGTCAACCTTGAATATCATTGTCGTTCTCATGTAATATTTAAAATATTCGACTTACGATATTTCAGGATTCACAAATGTGATGTCATCATAAGTGTGCAGTCGTTCTCTGAATCGAATAGAGGCAAAATGCAAATCTAACAAAGTTTTGAACTGTTGCACAGATGTTGCCTCAATCACATGTTCGGGCAAACTATTCCAAATGTTTACCACTCTCCGTTCGAAGCACAGTGGGTGGGGAACACGTTTAATATCCGGCACAACAAGTTTGTATCTGTGTCCGCGTGTGCTGCATGGCCCTCGTAAGTGCAGCATTGGCCATAACATGGGGAACTCACCGAGATGTAGAATTCGGTAGGTCATAATGAGGTCGACTCGCACCCGACGGTAGGACAAGGTGTAGAGTCCTAGTTTCTCGCACCGGTCTTCATACCCAAAGCCACGTAAACTCGGGATGAGCCTGGTAGCAACGTGTTGGACCCGTTCGATCTTTTGTGCCTCGCCTCGGGTAATCGGAAAGTAGGCGGGCGAACCGTACTCTAGCATTGGTCTAATGATAGAAGAGAACAGGCGAGTGGCAACCTCTTCAGACCATGTGCCGAAGCTACGTTTGAGCGCCCAAAGCATGCGCAGTCCGTTCCGATATAGCCTGTTCGTGTTGTCCACGGACTTCAAATCGTAGCGTGAGAGTACACCTAGGTCCTTCACGGAGGGTGTGGGATATAGCGTTTGGCCGTCAAGGGTGTAGGTTCGGCCGTCTGCACCCTTCCCCAGGCTCATAAATAACGACTTGGCTGGGTTGACCGGGAGAAGAACTTCTGCAGACCATGTGGATAAGCGGTTGAGATCTTGCTGAAGTAGGCCACAGTCATCGGGAGCGTCGATTTCTCTCCAAATCTTCATGTCGTCCGCAAACAAGGCACACGGCGACCGGAGAAGCTGCGGTAGATCGTTGATGTGGATCAGGAACAGAGTGGGGCCCAGCACAGTGCCTTGAGGCACGCCACTTGTAGAGAGGTACCAGTCAGTTAGATGGTCGTCGACATGTACCCTCCACTTTCGTCCAACAAGAAAGTCGCGGATCCACCGGTGCAGTGAGCCACCGACACCACACATGCTGAGTTTGTGAAGGAGAACCTCATGACTGACCTTGTCGAACGCTTTACTGAAATCGATGAATATCACGTCGACGGACTTCCCCTTGTTTATTGCCTTCAACCACTCATGCCTCGTCACAAGCAGGTTAGTAAGGCATGAGCGACCTTGCATAAAACCGTGCTGTGCGGGCGTCAGGACCTCGTTTGACTGTAGCAACTGCAGCAATCTCTTCTTCACGATTTTCTCAGCAACCTTTGCCAATATAGGTGTCAGACAAATTGCCCTGTAATTGTCTACTTTTCTAGGGTCGCCGCCTTTCGGAATAGGCTTCACCACCGCACATTTCCAGTCAACCGGCAACAAACCTTCGGAGAGCGACCTGTTGAAAAGGTCAGTCACGACAGGAGAAAGGATGGTTGAAAGTGACTTGAGAACCAGTGGGTGAAGCCCATCAGGTCCGGCAGGTTTGGTGCCGTCAAGGTTGGCGAGTAGTTGAGCTACCTCTTCGACGCCACAATGCAGACTATCGAGTTCGGTAAAAGCGGTACACGTCGAACTCGGAACAGACACCTGGTTATTCGCAAATACAGAAGCGAAGTGCGCCGCCAACGCGGACGCACGCTCAGAGCTGGAGGTTAGGGGCTGTCCATCCGTGCCATCCAGCACTGGCACATCACCCGCCGGCTTCAGGCGTCGCTTCACGTATGCAAAGATTCTCTTGGGGGCGGTCTTCGTGGCCAATGCGAGCTGCTCTTCAAAGTGTCGGCGTTTATTCTTTTTTGCACTGTTGCAGAGATTCCGCTGACATTTATACCCTTCGTAATCATTGGCAGAGCCAGAGAGAAGGAATTTGTCCCACAGTCTGCGCCGCCTCCGAGCCAGGTTTCTATACTCCTTGTCAAACCAATGAGGCTTAATCGTTCCAACCTTTCGACATTTCAATGGCACAAATTTGGAACACAATGATGTTAATCTCTCTTTTATAAATATCCAACAATCTTCCACAGGTGCAGTTTGTGACAGAGACCAATCCAGTTGGCTCGCGGCTCGAGCAAGACCATCGAAGTCGGTTTTCCAGTAGTTGGGAGCTGGTTGCAGCGGATGTGAATACGGCAAAGATAATTCCATATCAGCTATCAGTACTGAGCGGTCGCTCGTAGCCAGGGGCTCCAGGATCCTAACGTCACGCACTCGTTGTTCGTAGCTCGTTAACATCAGGTCGAGACAGGACGAGGTTGAACGTGTTGATATGCGTGTTGGCTGGCATAAGTGTTGCGATGCACCAGTTTCAAGTATCAAGTTCACGAACTTTGCTTCAACCTCACTATGTCCAGGCATCAAATGCACATCAGGCCATCGTATTCGAGGACAGTTAAAATCGCCCATAAGCAGAAAGTGTGGACGACTCATGTGGGTCCGAAGATGGGGCAGCCAATCCAAACAACGACTCAGGGGACTGCGATAAACTGCGCCCACAAGCAGTTCTCCGCGCCTGAGGCGGATGGAGCACCACAGTAGCTCACACAGGCCATCGTCACTTCGGTAGGTGCTCACAAGTCTACCACGCAGGGAAGACCGGATGTAAAGTAAGACACCACCGTGGGCATTCTTTAGTCTATCGCATCGGAAAAATGAGTAACCGTTGAGTTCAAGTTCTTGGGTGTATAACTCTGCATGCAGCCATGTCTCTGCGAGTCCCACTACGTCTGGCCGCTCAGACGCAACGAAACAACAAAGCTCATCGCGCTTATTCATAATACTGCAAACGTTTGTGAAGGCTACTCGCAGGCCGCAGCAGGAGCCACCGCGCGTGCTTGAAGTGTGAGCAGCCTGTTTATCCTGATTCGCGGATTGTTGGAAACCACCCGAAAATTTACGATACGAAGATTTGTTTCCCCTTCACTAGTGCGTCTTTTCAACTCAATGATGCCAGACTTGAGCCGCTCCCTGTCTACTGGGTCCAGGTCGGGACGAACATGGATCTTCAAACCTTTCAGCCTACTTAGGCGAGACATGATAAGTTTTGGACTGGCTTCGTCCACAAAAGTGATTCTCATAGGCCGATTTTGTTGATCACCTTGCTTTCCAAGACGGGTAATCTGCCTCACTTTTACCGAGTCCTCACCAGCGTCGAAGAGTCTATCAATTAGACACTGTAAAAACTCGACATCGTGATCGTAGCGCACTTGGGGTGATGGATCACTGGACTCCGGTGCGTGAACGATCACGAGATTATAACGCCTCTGGTCGGACGAGGTTGGCCTTGCAGGGCGAAGTATACTACCAGCCTCAAGTGGTTTGGCTAACTGTTGACTTACAGAACGTAAACGCCCATCGTTCCTTCGTAATTTCGTCCTCTGATCTTTCCACTGGTCTTCAGCACTCAGACTTTCACCTGCTGGGACATCAGTGTCCGGTGGACACAACAAAGGTAAACAATTTAGCCCAGGTGCAACTGGGCTTCTCACAACGGTTGGACTTCGTGTCAGTGAGTTTGCGCTGGTAGAGGAGGACAACTGAGCCGAAACCTGAAGGCTCTTCGCGCTAGGTTGTTGGGCCAAACACACGGAGCTGTTCGCAACGAAACGCTGAGGACTACACGTCGTCTTTACTCTTTCTGGCTGTATCTGATTTCGGCAATTTTCGCATACAGTCTGGACGAAATCGTGTTGGATCTCGCGAAGACGATGAAAATGCTCAACTGATAATCCAACACATGAAATATGGTATTTAACTTGGCAAAATGCACATGTGAGGGCATTTGTACGGTATCCGACTAGTTTGGAGCAAGTACCACAGGATGACTGCTTCGGCATTGCGAATAATCCGAAAACAAGATGGCGGCCAATTGACGAAGAAAGTGGCGATAGCAAGATCGCCGAAACCAAACGATGAAATACAAGTATTCCTGGTCGGAAATTTCAGAATCGGATATGAAACTGAATTGTAGCTCAATTTCCACGAAATACTTCCAATGAAAGCAGAAAGTTAACACAAAGTGATCTTGTCAACACAGCCAAAAATAACCGACCGGAGGACGCTATCCGCAATAATGAGATGTTAACAGGTAACCAATAGGTCTATTTCATAAGAATCAGGTATGTTATGAGTTTCTTCGAATCCGAATTTGCAGCCAACATGATTGGACTTTTGGAAACTATAATTTTAGTGGCACTTCTTATGAAAAGAAAATTAACAGTGTATTTCGATATAACCAGAACAAACCTGTGACTATCTAAGTGGATCGAAATTAATAAAAATGAATGATCTATTGGTGCACAAATTAATTAAATGGCATGGTACACGTTATAGCAGGTCTTAAAAAGTTTATAAAGTTTGCCACCAACTGATCATCGATCAAACGATTACTGTTCTCATAGCTTGGGAGTTGTTCCGTGAGTACTAATAGTCTAATTAAACAATTAGAATATGTGAATGGAACCGAAACTTTGACTATGCACCTATCTGCTCAATAAAGTTAAAGTTTCAGATTATCTGCAGTCGCTGTTAACCGACGTCATTATTTTGTAAACTAGGTTGTTTTATACTACGGATGTGAGCTAATAAATATTTAGCTCGAGTAACTCGGTTCCAACTGAGTATGCAGAAATATATTTTGGTACCTTTTTATTGGGTCCATTAAATAATTGCCCATTCACATTCCATATTCTTGAATTAACCAGTTCCTACAATGCTATTGAAGCATAAACAACAGCTAACCTAAGCTATTTAAGACAAATTCTTTTCACGGCCATTGAGCAATAAAATTTGACGGAGTACACCATGCTACTCACTTTGGCCCAATGAGAGTGAACCGGGGAGTGAAGCTGTTCAATCCACGAGGCTAACCATCATGCCCTAGTAGCCGAAGAATAAACAGAACGGAATACCGCGGAAGCAGACCCAACAACGTGACAACGTGATTGTTGTATAATTAACCGTGAAATCAGGAACAATTGATCAAATATTTATTGCAGTTTTTGATTTATTCTTCCCAGTAGTTCACGAGCTACCTAGCACAGCCTAACCATGAAGCACCAGAAGCGTTTCGTTCTATTGGGGCAAGTCAGTTATGTCCATTCCCTTGGTCCCCTATGGGGATCCAACCCATGACCGCTGTTTGTGCATCCCTCCAGTAAAAAGACAATCCAGGGTTTTTCCGAATTACCAACCACATAGAAATATTTTTAATCTCAAACGAAAGCCAAGTACACTTTTCATCTAATGCATCAGCAGCGGCAGCTGTGGACCGATCATCAAAATATCTATCGTAAACTCTGTGTCCGTATCGCACAGTCGCTATATTTAACGTATGAAAAATATAACCGTTAAATCCGTCTTGAATAAGCTAGACGCAAAGCACATGATGAAACTGAAAATGCAGAAATCCAGCGTACACGCGAACGGCAGAAAACGGCAGGTAGCATCGATCGAAGTAATGGATTGTGGAGATACATCAAAAGTTCATGGTACCGCATCCAGATCCACAGTACTTAGTGGTCTTTCTTCATGCAATAAAATAGATGGATTGGAATCCAGTGTAGCAGTTGCCAAGGCAAGTTCCATCGTAAAATGCCAATCTCCCAGTGAACCAGTTAAAGCTACCCAATAGTAAACCATTTCCACTGTTTCTCTCCAGTATTTATAGTCATCCCACCGGCGAAGAGTTTACATGAACTATTAGAGAAGTAAGAAAGATTGGTGGCAATGTTTGAACAAATGAGCAGCACCAAAAGCGATTCATTTGAAGACAGCGGGATAAGCTCTGATTAAAAACTGAAGAATAACGCTGGACGGAGGAATAAAACTGCATCATAATTAACAATGAACGCAAATATCATCGGTTGCTCAAATATGCATGAAACAACCACCGCCAGTCGAATTGCAATGAGCACAGTCAGGGCTTCGTCCACCTTCCAAACGGTACGGAAAATTCAGAATCGTTACGACGCTATTGGTGGTTGGAACATTGTCGTTGCCCAAGCTGACGTAAAACGTAGCTCTTCGGCCACTCCTATTTGACCAATAGTAGATGAGGAAGACGGATCTGTTCCCAAACCACTTCCATTGACATTATACAGAACAGCTGGTGTTTTAACATCAAAAATGGTTGCACGTAGCATAATAGCGCTAATCTGCGCTAACGTTCCAGCATCCACGTCAAGTTCCTTAAAAGGAAAACAATTCGATGACGTGAACCAGTGGAACTCCGTATGTGACACTGTAGGTGTCGTAACTATGCTAGTCAATTTGACACGGAATACATGTCACCCAAACTCACAAAACTATGGTAAACAAAAACTTCTCCGAGTTATGTTGATTTCTGACAATGAAGCAGAATCTGTCTTGTAATCTACAGCTAACCTTCCATTCGTCTATTCCCGGATATTCCGTGGAGCGAAAGTCGTCAAACGAAGCCCAACTTGTACGCAAACGGGGAAGAATCCGTAGCCAAAACCATCCTTGTACACGGCGTTCCAGAGGCTGAAACTCATGGTTAGCGTGAAGCGACCACACAACACCTGGTACAATGACGATACGTTCCTGGGACCCAGTCTCTGGAAAACGGCATAGACTGCCCCAATCGTCAAACTACAAGGGATATGGCCTGAGGATTGTGAAAGTGGTACTTCAATCTAGCTAAATTTTAGAAATATTAGTAGACAGACCTTATGCTTGCAGCAGCAGCCTTCCTCCAGAGCTTCGGAATAAAGCATCATCTGTTAAGTACACAATCTAGAACAGCCACATATACAGACCACTTAAGACAAGGGTTTGCATGACTTTACGCAACTGGTCAAATAAAGTGGCAAACAAACCCCATACGTTACACACAAAGGGAGAAGCAAAGAGGTAATGGTAGGATCCATAATCGGACACAAATAAGTTCGTCAGCACCGTAATAAAGGATTATGTTTGCCGAATGTTCATGGGTCGACACAACAGTTTATTCAAAACACGCGTCCACGATGCATCGCTAAAAATAGAGAGACTTTCCTGCATGTACACCAATGCACAAGGTCTACTGAACAAACTTGCCGAACTGCGGCTACGTCAAGCGTCATACTCGTTACGGAAACCTGATTGAACTCAGAAATTACCGATGCTGAGGTCGGCATAAATGTTATGTCCTATCACTGAAACAAGCAAGTTAGCAAAATTGGGGGATTAGGTAACACTACCGCAAAGACCTGCAGACCGAACTGGTGGCCGATCCGGAAAAACTGATCATAGACTCACCATGGTGCAGTCTGTGACTGAGATGCAACAGCGCTTGTCTTTTGGCCGTTGTTTATTGTCCCCTTGTTTTCACCCTAGTGTTTGACTCCCGCCAGGCATTGGCGTTGGGCAGGATCGTACGAAGACGATAAATTCACGTTCCCAACTCATTCGACTTCAATATTTGGAAGTTCTGGCACCCCAACAAGCAGCTTAAGGCCGACCTGCAAACGTATATTGCAAGCCTTCCGCTCTTCAGTCATGTCAGTTCACCCACCAGATTCAGAGCCGGAAATGAACCATCTGTGCTTTATTTAGTGTTCACGAACAAAGAGTTCATGATTAAGAAACAAAGGATGGAGAGCCATTTGGGACAGAGCGAAAACGTAACGATAATTTTTACGACTTTGTGTGTTATGCGGGGTACTCATAAGGCCATACTAACTTTTTTCCAACCACCACTCCCAATTACTTAATGGCAGAATTTGTGAGTGATGCCAGCTAGGAGTCATGTAGACTGCGGTATTCCACATGGGTCGGTTTTGGGGCCGCTTTTATTCCTGTTCTTCATTAACGACCTTGCGAACGTCATTAAGTCGAATTTCCTGCGTTTTGCCGATGACATCTAGATATGGCGGACAATCGACTATAAGGAAGATCATGATAGATTGAACCAAAATTAGATTGCACTTTAGAATGCTCAAAGTTAAATGTACTTTTTTTAACACATAAAAGTGCAAAACTGTTCATTTTCGCCACAAGCTCATATACGCATATAAGATTGGAAAATATGTTATACAAACCGCCTCACAAGAGCGAGAACTTGGGTTGGTGATCCAAGACAACCTCTGCTGTTCGACGTAGTCCTTGAAGGCATCCAAATCCGCTAACCAACACGTTACTCTGTTACGCAGGGCGTTGGGATGTTCGACCCATCCATCTTCCCCCAAAAGCTCGAGGCATGAGGCCTTATTTATTGTACCCGATCCAGGCTTGGCAACCCAGGTTAAAACGCGACCTGGTTAAACCGGAGACCGCACAGCGAAGGACAACGAACAATGTGAAACTTTCGTCCCATTTACACTACGAAGAGCGACTGCAAAACCTGGGATTACAGCGGAAATATCGCCCGTCTACGGGTGACCTCATCCTGTCTTACCAGATTTGGAAAACCTCAGTCACGCTTGCCACCACGTGAAGGTTAGTTGCACCGCAGCACTGAGGGGATTTAAACTTAAACTTACCCACTGGAATTAGTTTGCCCTTCGAGTTTGTCACCCGTAGAACACTCTTTCGAGTTTTTCATTCCCGCGCCTAATCTCCCACTTTCACTTGTTGCTTATTGCAATTAGGGCGGAAGATGATAACTAGGTCAGGGAACTTCGTTTATTTATAAATTAATTAAAACCCTAATCATAGCAACTAACCTTTGATCAAAAATTAATTTTCTAACCGAACCGGAAACTCGCTTTATGTGCTTGGTTGTATTGCATGCACATTTTATTCAAGCACTCATAACTTGTGAATCACACTGGGTTGCATGTATTAACTACATGGTGCAGGGGATTATATTCGTCAATATGATTCGTACTTCCGCGACCCGTGCTTTGAGCTCAACACAGGGAACTAATTTGTCAGCTGTGTTAACTTACGTTCCATTTCGTCAAATAAGCTTTTAGTATGGTTTTATTGCTTTCCACTATTTAATTCAAACTCCTGAACACAGCCACGCTATAAAGTTTACCTCTCCATGAATATTTTCTTTTCTGGGAGGAAAAGCAACAAGGCTTCTATGAAACGATACAAAATCACCGCACCTAATCTTCTCCTTAAATGGATTAGTGCGGTTATGTTCTTCACATTTATCACGTAATGTTAGCTATTTGTCTCCTTTGCCCGGAAACAAAGACTTAGGAACATACGGCGTTCCAGGTATTGGCGATATCAACATTTCTGCAATCCTAGTGTAGGCAACTAATGACAATTCTAAACATTTTTTTCGACATGCTCATGCATTTTGAGAAATCGGACATTTGGCAATCTTCGGCTTTCTCGATACACATTCAGATAAGGCGAGAAGGCGATATCCTTCTAAACTATGTACACCATGTCATTTATTAATTTGATGACATGGTTTTTGTTATGTTTTTTTATATACCATTATTAATTCTTCATACATTATTTTCTTCCTTATTTCCCTGTGGTTCACGATCTAACAGATCTCCTGAGTTGATGAGTTGAAGCCTCTGTACTGTACATACGCAAGGGGTATTATCATTGATAAATTGGCGTTTAAAAAGGCAACATGCATGTTTAAATTTGAATGGTTTACCGGCCTGGATGGCTTAATCACCAATTAGATGCTTGGCGGGGTCCGGTTAGGGATTTGTCTTTCACTGTGGCCAGCAACAGGACGCCTGCGCCTACGGAACGACCGTAGATGGCTTGAGCTGCAACACCCACTGCTCCATCTGCACAACGCATATCTAGTGTAAACCAGAAGAAATAAGACCGGGAGGCATGCGGATGGGAGCCACTTTTAATCAACGGAGCCGGTCCACACTCCTTCTCTGGCAAACACAAGCACGCTATAGTTGGTGAATCAAGCACACATTATGCGGTGGCTGGACCATAGTCCGCCCCAGGCTGAGTGCATAGAACCACTGTTGGAGCCTAACACGACCACAAGGACCGTGCACCCCGTCCCCTTCAGCAACGACCAACTGTTTCCTGAAGCCAGTATGGGCGAGGTAGTGGGTATTAGACAGGTAAAACCTTGTCAACCTACTAATCAAGCGCAGCCACATCTGGGATGTCAAACAACAGCGAATCATTCGAAATGCCGAGAGCAACTAAAAGATATCGAATAACTGAACGTAAGTGACGACATAATTGCTCGCTAGTTGTGCATGTGGAGTACGCTTGGTTATAAGCGAAACCATGATAAATACGAAATGTCCGAAAGTTATTGAAAAATTACCACGTGATCAAGTTACGCAAGGTTACCACTATTAGCGTGAGCGACGTGTGCAAGTTAGGAGAAGATTACCAAGTACGCGGAACAAACCAAATACAGTGGAATGAATTTTATCCACCTTAAAAACACCTAGTTTAGTGTAAGTTGGTTTAGCCCAACTGCGGTATAGAAGCATAATGAATGCAACATTAGAATCAGCTTGGGTCACGAATTAGATATGCATCTTATAACACAACTTAGTGTGTGTTTAATAAGTGCCGGGGTAATATTTGTTATGCTACACTTGCTTTCTGTCAGATCTGCCCGAAAGATCGGACGAAACATCTTCGGGTAATACCTTGCCTGGAAACAGGTTTCCTGGAGACGGTTTCAAGGTTGGCAGTGTTAGTTTACCTTGACATTTGGCCATATCTGTCTACTTCATTGTTCCCAACTGCTTAAGCTTCCAAATACATTTAATTTTTCAATCAATCCAATAACTATTTTTGGAACCATGCGAAACGGTACTTGCTTTCCCGTTATACTTAGTTGTCAGACCACTAATTTGGACCTTACCAGTTACTGTGGAGCAATTTACACTTTTGTCATTTTTAACAAAAAATGAGTATAGCAGCAGGTTGAAATTTTGCAACGCCAAAGCAGGTATTCTGCGAAACCTTTTTAGCGCAAGTAATCGAACTGGCCATCCTAATGACCTAAGAACAAAAGAAATTTCTTGTATGAGGCATCATTACAGACTTTTCAACTCTGAGACTGAATAAGTGGCAGGAAAGTGTGGATAGTGCGTGAGTCGTTCAATTAGGTGTCGCTAACTTGCTGACTATTGTGAATGAAGGGGCGTGTATGTTCATGGATGACCGGAAATAATTAGGTTGCCCATTCATACATTCGTCTGTCTGATGTTTCGTATAACGATCAGAGGAATATATAAAATTATATGTAATAGTTCACGCAAAGGCAGTTCATGTTTCGAGAAATAGGCATTGCAAGTTCGAGTGTAATGAATACATATTAAATTAACTGGCGAACGAGAGTTCAACTAATTTCGCCATATGAATTAATGCTTTAGTCGAATTATATTAGGAGACAGGTTGAAGAGATGAAGATGGGCATATAAGTTAGGGAGGATCAGATATGCGCTAGCCTCTTGGCTGTGAAATCGAGTCAGGAATTCTCGAAAGATTCCATTTTGTGCACCAAAGACAATATGGAGACAGTGTGGAGTAGATCCCCAAGTATATAGTGTCTAAGATGATGGAAAGGAGAGGATTTCCACATTACGTTTTGCTTTTGAAAAGCTGGTGTTATTCAGAAGTTCTACATTTGTAATGAATTAGCAAACCTAGGTATTGCATGATGAAAAACACCCTGGCCATGCACACATTGGTAGCAGGATTCAACGTGACCCAAATTCATCATCCCCTGTGCAATTCTAGCCATCCATTCTAATGGATGCAACATGCGAAATCGCATTCCGAACACGTTAGAGGTTACATGCTAAGGAGGTAGTATGTCTTCATGTGATTTGTCGCTGAAGAAATTGACCATATAAAATTGTGAGCATCCATTCAGAAACTGCGTTGAGCCATAGGTGGCAACAAATAGAATGGATAGATTGACTAGTACCCATTATTAAGCCAAAACGACTGTGTCTCGCACCATGATGGATAACGATGATATATTTACTCATTTAAGTGGACGCGTATTAGTGGAATAGCTTAGGGAGTATAGATAATACGACGGCAAGTCAAAGAAGGTATTGTGCTTCCCACCAAATATTTGTTAGCATGAGACGAGGTTAATAATAAACAAGTCCCGTAGGGTGACCAGGTTGTGAAACACATCCTAAAAATCCATAAGTAGAGCTGGACGTGTATAGTTAGACTAAAATAGGCTTAGCACGAAAACTGATGCATGTATGTTTGCCTCCTTTTTTCCGGGATCTTAGAAGTGTACGGCTTGTTTCATGCAGTGTATTCACTCAATGTCTGGGGTCATATTATTTGACAGAAATGTGTTAGTTTGTTGTCGTTATCATTTAAACTTTCATGTTTATTAAAATTTCGTCTGCAGCTGCGGTGACATCTGTATAAATATAACCGACTCCCCACTATTTTACTGTCTGGCTGAGCCCTCCCGTTTGTAATGGTTGCAATTTACGCAGGAATGTTTCATAGCCTCACATTGCCTATTTCAATGCCCCTCATTGTGACTTGCCATTAGGGGATTCCGCGAAAACGCTCAAAAGCAATTGCTCAAACACAAACCGAAAATGCTGACAAATACTATGGCGTAAATAGTTACCGAAAACCTGCCGGTGTTGTGCACATAAAAGCAATTGACGCAGTTACTAAGATTACTACAATCATCGCTGCACAATAGTTAGTTACACATATGTATATGTTTCCCAACTACAATACGTTACCTTTTTTCTCATATAACTTACGTACGCAAATAAATATAGCAATTACAATGCTAAAGTTTCAAAACCAGCATCTGTCCTTGTTGTTCAAATGAGAAAAGTGAAAACAGCGTTTCAATTGACTCTCGCATATTATTAATAAGTGATGTATGACGCTATTATGAAGAGCGTTCCATGGAAAGGCATCAACTTTTCGGCCGGGTTAGAAGAAATAAGGGAAACTGTGTTTAGGGTTTGCCAATATCTGATAAGCCCCAAGTTGATATTTTAGATTATGCTGCTGATATCCGCCACAAGCAGCCAGAGGGAAGAAACAACAGTTTAATTAGTTCTATTAGAACCTCAACTATCGAGTGTGGAGCAAATATAAATTAATGGTTCCCTTCTAGCAAAACAATATACCTAGCCATTCCACAGAAATAAATTGACTCCACTTTCAACCACCTTGTGGCAAACGCGAACATCAGTAGCAACTTGTAGTTCCAGATCCGAAGATCCTTCACCATATACTGTACTTTGAACAGCAAGTGGGCAATTTCTGAAAGAGTTATTTAGAGCACCTCGTGGAAAAGCTTGATAAAACAATTCAAATATTTTTGGATGTGCATTTCTATACTGTTCTATTCCAAGAGAAATTACTCATTGAAAAATAGATCTCACAGTATTGAATTCTAAATTGCCCTGACTTCTGCGCTGCCATTTTTGGATCTCAGCTGAAAACGTACAAACATATCCATATATTGACCGGTCATAAGTGTTTTAAGATGTTTTGAGCATATTTCGACTGAGTTGTCTGAATGCCAATTTCCTCTTGTTCCCATAATAAGGCAATCAGTATTTAGCATTCCCGAATGCGTACAGCGATTCTCAAATTAAATTATAAGCGAATGCTATTTGCTCAGTTCTCTTGAGAGGCATTATTATACACGGTAAGTATGATACACAAGTTTCAATTTCTCAACAGCCATGGCTAATTTTTATGATGGCGATAAATGGGCGAGTCCTTCTATTACGTTATGTGTTGGTTAAGTTATAAAACTGTGTTCCAGCTAAACCTAAGATTTTTCATGAAATTTCGAGGATCGGTATCAAAAATACGTGTTTTAAACCCAAGATTCACACTAAATGTTTTCCCTTTCAAATACTGGAGCCATCAGCGAATGAGACCGATTTCGCCAAGGCTACAGGAAGGACAACAGTCCGAATCCGAACTTACGGTCATGTTGACCACATTCTTCGATGTGCGGGGGATCGTACACTTTCTTCACCTTATACGATCCCGCGGCAACTGACTGATAGAAAAAATGTCCTAATGCCACAATATATCTTGGAATGTATTTTGAATATTTAAGAAGGCATTATTTCGGAAGAACTGTCCTGACGAATCTTTCGATATAAAGAGAAACGTTGTGCATCGTATTAAATATATTAACCGGTCGCCTGCCAAGCCTCCCGAAGTGTTCTAATGCTATATGCCGAATGCGGTATCATCTGAGGAAATCACATTATGTAAACCACTAGTGCTCGGATAAAACCGTCACAACGAGACCCGACCGAAGCATCCATCAAAGGTTTGCCTAACTCCTTGAGCCATTGTGCGATACTGGGTGGTGTACCCGGCTAATTTATGGCTACTTCTATCAGGTTGGTCAATGGTTAGATGTCATAAGAACCCACTATCCTGATTGTCAAGCTTGGGGTCGGAAATGAGACGTCTTCCATTCCCGTGAAACCAAATAATAATCAAATCCCCACTGCCGTCCTGAGAGGCTTTTGAGCCAAAATCTTTTTTGAGGATCATAATTATCCTCCTGTCTAGCACTGAACCAAATAATATTAACTCAGACCACCTACCGCCTTGGTCATTTCTTCAAACCATGACCACACTCTACAACAGCCACAGCGCAGGTTACCAAGTGCGGCTTTATCTGCAGAATACAGCAGGGCAGATAAGCGAAAATTTACTACTGCGGACGCCTTTATTCATTTCTATATAATTCTTTATATTAGTCCTGGCCTTATTCACAGCAGCCGTAATGCTACTTAAGTCAAAAGACATGCAGGTACATTCCTGCACCACCCACTGGACAGCCACATATAAGGTCACACTGCCTAGTATTCCGGGCGGCGTTCGACGCTCGCACTCTAAGAAAATAGGTCAACAGTCTGCGCTCATGCACAACTTGGACACACTGGGATTTGGCGTGTTGTGCGTATCCGAAACTGCTCTCGCTATTTCTTGCATTGATCTGGAGACGCTGATACACCCCACCCTGGTTATGTTGGGTTGGTCAACGTTCTCAGCTGCAAGGCTGGCTCCTTGATAGTTTACTGTATTTACGCGAGCAGACGGTTATTTGCAGCCTGTTTGATGGCATTAAATACAATGTTTTACGAACTGGTACAAGGCTGTTTTTGCCCGTGGTATCGGCTTTTGTCCCAACCAAATCCAGTTCCGTTGCTGTCAAGTCCGCCTTCCACCACTCAAAGCATACACTGCTTCGTAGTGCTAACGGACCTTATATCGTTTTGGTTGAAGGGTAAGTGATTACACAATTAGGTCATCTGCGGTCTTCAAAAGCCCGTCTAGGTGTTAAGCATGGGCTTAATTCCGACCGGACGGACAACGGCCAGCGACTTTGGCAAATGTGTTCGGAGCACCAGCTGTTTCTTAGTAGCACCGTTTTAGAAACAGTGGGCGCCGGATTGTCAATTGGCGTCCTACTGCAGTTGGCCAGCAATGAACCAAAATGGATCACGTGACCATAATTTACAGATGACGTTGTTTCAAGCTGGATTGCCGATTTTTCTGCTATGTCTGTGTCGTCTCTTATCCTCCATTGGTACGCTGTCGTTTTTCTGTGTACTTTAACGGGATACGCACCAGGCATCTCTCTCGATTAGCTAATAAGAAGCTTTTTCAACTCTCAATCAGACAAGATTACATGGATGACCAACGTACGGAACTTTCACTCTCTTCTCCTAACCAACCTGAACTTCGGTTGCATAGGACCTCGGCCGCCATGCGCGATGCGGAAGCATCTCATTGCGGCGCTAACAATGGTTACCACACCAGTCACTGGATATCCGAGAGGTTGGTGAACATTTTAAAATCCAGAAGAAAACATCAGAGTGAATCTAAGCGCAATGTTACCAGATTGGCTACTAGGTTCACACTAAAGCAAAGCCAGCGTGCTGACAACGAAACCTGGTGTACCAGTTGGGCTCAAGTAATGGGTGGACGGAGACATAGACAATTATTGCAAGATATACCAAATGTTCCGCACCCGTGGTTCCAGGAAATCATGCGTAAGGTAGACAATAAGAGACAGTGTCGGTGCCACGATTAACAACACGCAACGCCGGATGTTCCGTTGTGGTGTGTAACTTCAAGTTCTCTTAAGTTTGCCCTCTCTTTCCGCACATCTTCCTACTCTTGTGATGCAGGTTGAGCCATGGGCAACTAGCTTAGATACTCTGTCGCACGTTGAGAACCAAAACGTGATCACAATCCTCAATCGTTTTAATGCAGATTGCTCGGATTCCCTGCCACCTGCACTATATATGATTCGAGTTGAGGTTCTTTGCAAAATACTGACTTCCGTTTTCGCATATGCATGGAAGAAAGAGGTTATCCTGGAGTACAACTTTACAGTGGTAATACACAAGAAGTGCTATGGCAACAACTTTGCCAAGCACAGTGGTACTAGCCTAACGTCGGTGGTGAAAAACTAACTGTAATAAATTCCCTTTTATTGTCTCACTGCGGAACGGAAAGCTTGCATTAGAGAAAGGCAGGCAAGATTCGCCGTGGACGGTGCTGTATACGCCAATTATTCAGTTTGCGGCAGGTGCTAGAGCATCGCTTTGCATACCGCAAGCAAAAATGGCTACCCTCCTCGAGTTCAAGAGAGTTCGACTCCGCCGAGTAATGTATTTTGTACAAAGTCATTGTACGGAAATGTGTTCCCATGAAACTTGTAGGCATTTTACTTGATCATTACTCGAAAGCTACAAAATACGTCAGAGTTTACGGTGATCTGTTTGATAGCTTTCAGACCACCAATGGCGTTCTTCCGGGTTGTCGGATTTCCCAGTTTGACGTCAGTTTCGACATTAAGTGCATTATGGAGTGTGTACTTGCGGAACCGCACACTGCAGATGTTGTGGAGCTACTCTTTATCATGCATATGAGTTCATCTTGCTTTCTAAGGATATTGGGGCGACGCAAACAATCAATAAGTGCCTGTTTAGAGTGGTCCCATCATTTGGAGTGTTCATTGAATCTTCAAATTGCATGGTGTTTGTGTAAGCCTACCAGATATTAGATGACCCTTTGACTCTTGGTGACGAAAATTCTAGGTCGTTTATGTATTCACCTAAGTTGATAGCTGCGACAGCAAATTTGGACGCATACGTACAGACGCCATTTCACGTATTGCAAAGCCAGCTCCGCCTTCTTGAAGCTGCGACATCTGTAGAGTACGAATTAGGATTCGCTCGGCAGAAAGTGTGTATTTATCAAGGCACAGTGAGAGCCATCCGACTCTATGGGAGAAAGACATGGCACCTAAAATCTGAGTAACTTCGGCGTCTTCTAATCGTTGATCATCGCTTTCTGCCGAGGATTAATGATGTCTTGGGGCACCAGCTTTCCCCTGAGATGATATGTGCGGGCGAGTGCTATGCAATGGTAAATAATGCTTTTAATTAAAATAACATATAGAACTGCATAACTTGCGTTAGCTTGTTTACGCACTACGTATGTCCGGTCACAGCTTATCAAAAAGGCTAGATGTTGGGTGGCACCAGACCC
Organism: Dicrocoelium dendriticum; assembly: GCA_944474145.2. Classification (NCBI taxonomy): domain Eukaryota; kingdom Metazoa; phylum Platyhelminthes; class Trematoda; order Plagiorchiida; family Dicrocoeliidae; genus Dicrocoelium; species Dicrocoelium dendriticum. Next base: position 34,203 of record CALYDF020002634.1, on the reverse strand, counting down.
TTGTTGGTCAAAAGTTGACCTGGCAGCGGGATATGAATTCTCTGAGAACCAAACTTGATGCGTCCGTCCGTTTTACCTTCTAGGTTGGAGACCACGTGAAATCACATTGTACTTAGCTGGAGACGTTACGGGACATTGTTCGCATCATGCAACAGTGGCACTTTTCCTGTCGACTATTAGAAGGATTGATTGTCTAATGTTTGCTTTGTGCTGTGTTATCTGCAGGGTTATGACAAACTTACCTGAGGCCGTTAAAGCAAAAGGAAGATGTCCGGCTGATGTCGCTTTACCTTTGCACAATCACCTGTTTTGCGACGTTATGTTGTTGACAAGTTGTAATCGCCATGACCCTTAATGTTTGTTATATGCATTACCGTTTTCCTATAAGTACAACTTATCTCCCAATTATTCCTTTTCCATCTGTTGTTCGTTGTGCTTGTATGGCAGCGAGACATAAGTTCAAATTCCTAATGCATTACTACAAGTACTGTCGCTGCTGATGCTGTTGCTGTTGCATTTGTTGTTGTTTTTGTTGTTGTTGTTGTTGCTGCTGTTGCTGTCAGTGATGATGCTTACCACTAATTACTGATTACTGGTTGGGGGCAACAGGTAGCTACATCTATCTTTAGCTGCAGCTAATCCCACTCAAGGGCAAATACCGCTTATGCTGGGTTGCGCACGATATATATATAATATCCGCAGATTATTTGTCCAATAATTTCCTAAATTGCAACACCAACTTTACTTCAACTACCTCCTGCGGCAGGTCGTTCCATCCATTCGCTAGGCTCCGTTCGAAACCGAGTTGTTGAGCGACTCGCTTCAAATCCGATACGACTAGCTTGTATCGGTGTCCTCATGTGAGGCTTGGTGGGCGCAGATAAAGCAGCGGCCTCTACATAGGATAATCATCCACATGTTATATCCGGTGCTTCATGATGAGGTCAATCCGTAGTCGACAATAAGCTAGGGTATTTTGCCTTAGTATTTTACACCGTTATTCGTACGTCACACCTCGCATTTTTGGAATCGGCCTGGTGGCTACATTCTGCACTCAATCAATCTTTTCTACCTCATCTCGCGTGACAGGACAATACGCTGGAGAGCCATACTCTAGCATTTACCGTACTATTGAGGCGAAGAGGCGATTGTAAATCTCTTCAGATATAATGCTGTAGCTGGGTCTGAGCGCGCAAAGCATAGGAAGGCTGATTTCGGAAAGTCTATTCGTGTTGTCCATGGAATTTAGGTCACATCGCTAATGTATATCGAGGTCTCGCAAGCCAGGCGCGGGATGCAACGGTTAAGCTGCCACTGTGTAGAAACTAATGTGAGCACACTTACCCAGTTTCATGTATTTCGACTTGACCAGGTTCATCGGGAGGTTGGCCTCAGCAGCCCAATTAGAGCGGAGGTCGAGATCTTACTGAATCAGGTCACAATCATTGGGTGCGCGGATCATTTTTCCACACATTCAGGTCATCTGCAAACAGCTCACAAGCGATCAACAATGAAATGCTTATTCCGTCGATGCAGCGAGCCACCAACATCGCGCACCCTAAGACTGTCAAGGAGCACTGCATGATTCACCGTATCAAAAGCCTTACTGAAGTCAATGTAAATGACGTCGACCGACTTGCTTTAGTTCAGCGCTTGTAACCATTCGGACCTCGTCAAACTTGGTTGATGATGCACGATCGTCCTTGAAAGAAAATATGCCGTGCGGGTGTCAAATGGCTTTTTATCTCAAAAAGCAGCAGAAGACTCTTCTTCACGATCACTAGAGCGTCTTTGCCAAAATAGCGGTCAGGCTGATCGGCTGGTATTTATCCACTTTGCTGGGGTTACTAACTTTGGGTATTGGCAATACAACTGAGCATTACCAGTCGTGAGTTGTTGAACAGCTCGGTTGCAGAAGACGAGTTGATGTTCGATATGGACTTAAGCATAAGTGAGTGGATTCCATCTAGGCGCGGCCGATTTCTTCCCGTCAAGACTTGCCAGAAGCCTTCATACATCCTTAATTCTACCATGAAGGCTGTATAGTTCAGCGAGAGCGGTATTCGTCAAACTCGGTACAGACACCTAGTTACTTGCAAATACGAAATCTAAGTATGCCGCCAATGCGGATGTACGATCTGTGCTCAAGGTTAGGGGTTGTCCATCTGAGCCTTCTAACACAGGCAGATTGCCTGCAGTTCTCAGGATCCGCTGTACGTAGGCGAAGATTAGCTTGGGAGCAGTTTCTTCGGTAGTTGCGAGCTGCTCTACGAAGCTTCTGCGCTTTTTGGTTTTCGCTTTGTTGCAGAGATTTAATTGTACCTTGTATGCCTTGTAGTCCCCATTAGAACCCGATAAAACGAATTTGTTCCATAGCCTGCGTCATCTGGCCAGTTTGCTGTACTTCTTGTCCAACCAACGTGCTTTTACTGGCCCAAGTTTTTGAACATTGTGGGGTATAAATAGGACGCGCAACGATTTGCCTCTATTTACTGATAGTCCAACAGGTTTCTACGGACGAATCCTCTGGTATAGATCAGTCCACCTAGCTCATTGCTCGAGAGAGGCCCTGAAAGTCTTCATTCTACTAGTTAAACGCCGGCTGAAGCTGGGGAGAATGAGGCAGCGTCAGTTTCAAGCTGGCTATGATCATCGAGTGGTACTTGCTTCCAAGGGCTCGAAGACTTGAATGCCAAGCACAAATTGCTCACAGCCAGTCACAAGGAGGTTTAAGTACGATGGGGTGACACGCGCATTTATGCGCGTTGGTTTGTTGATATACTGTGTGGCCCCGGTTTCAAATAGCGACACTTTAAACTTCCTATCGACTTCGCAATGGTCGGGGAGGAGTTCAGTCTCAGGCCACTGTATTTGGGGTATGTTGAAATCGCTAATGAGTAAGAATGTCGGACGACTCATTTGGTTGCGGAAGTGCGGTAACATGTCCACGGCGGCTCAGTGGACTACAATACACCACGCCCACGAGGATAACGCAGCGTCCGAGGTAAACAAACACCATAACTGCTCACCTAGACCATCCACGCTTCGGTACATGCTCACTAGTCTTCCACAAAATGAAGAACTAATTTAAGATAGAACACGGTCCCAAACATTTGAAGGTTTTCACAGCAGAAATACTATTAGCCGCTATTTTCACCTCTTGGCCGGTTACGTTGGATTGTAACCATGTCTCCGAAAGCCCTAATACCTCTAGTCGCTGAGAGGTTCCAAAGTACAGAGCTCAGCAGTTTTGATCATCAGACTGCAAACGTTAGTAAAGGAGCAGGCCGCGATCATAACCGCAGAGTGCGCTTGAAGCATCAGCAATTTGTTGATCCGGATACGTGGAGGAAACCGGGTAACTACCGGCAACTTTACAATATGGTAATTTGTTTCTAAATCACCTGTGCTTCGCTATAGTTCAGTCATCGCAGACTTGTGTTATTCTGTGCCTACTGGGTGTAAGTCATTGCGCACGTGGAATTTTAGACCTTTCAGCCTATTAAGGCGTGAAAATATTAACTTATTAGTCACCCTCATAGGTCGACTTTTGCCACAGGTTCTCTTTCCGAGACGAGCGATCTGTTTCACTGTTAGCCCACCTCATCCACGTGGAGCACTCCATCAATGAAAATTGGCGAAAATTCAACCTCTTGTTCATGGCACAACCGATAATTGGAATCATAGGATTCAATTGCGTGAGAGACCATGCGGCTGCGGCGCCTCAGGTCGCTGAACATTGTTCTTGATTTCTTTGCCATTTGCATTTTCCATTCGTTGTCACCATTTCGCTCATTGCAAATTAGAGCTCTAGTGTCAACTGATGCAATCGTATGCTTTGAAGCCGAGCTTGCAGGAGCGCTAGCGCTTCGCTCCAGGGATACATTCGCTGGCTTATTGGCTGGCGTACTTGCTGATATGGCTAGCAGTAGGCTCTAATGACCTTTTTGTTGTCAAATACTTTTAAAACCAATTCCTATAAACGAATTGCAACAAACAATTCCTTTATGGAGAGCGGATTCCTTCGAGTCAAGTCATAGTTAATTCGGCCCCCAAAATCGCGTTGATTAATATTTCTGCTGATAGCCTGCATGCTTCGATTTTAACCATCACCATTTTTACCTGACTAGTAAACATAGGCATATGGTATTGTTGCAAGATGAAAACGAGCAACGCTCGTTCCCGTCAGGTATATTCTGGATAACCGGTTTGACTGAGCTTCAGTTCAAAACGACGTATTGTTCAGATGGAGATTGCGTGCCTCCATCCATGCCCATAAAGGATAGCTAAAATTGTTCCGAACGACCATAGGTGAATTTTGTTTTGCTTTTCTATGTCAGGCTATGCACTCTGTACGAAGTCATGGCCACTCTACGTTGCCTCTGGTGGCGGAAGTGAAGTTGCTAACCCCCTACATTGCGCCATACGCCAGTCTCGTCTATTTGCTCCTCCATAGGGCATTGCCCGATGCGCGTCGTTGCATCCACGCAACCGCGTACCCTATCGTGTCTCTCACCTAGCCGATCTGTATTGCTCATTGCTGGGATCTAACCAATCCGACTTCGGCCGCAACAAAGAAGTGAAAATGAGTTCACTAATTTCGATGCGCATACCATGGAAGACTGGAAGTTACCCAACGTCAGCTCATTGCAGTGACATTCGAGACTTGTTGAAGGTCAAAATGCTAGACAATCATTGTTGTCCTTAGCAAAGATCTATGTAGACATTGACGTACTGCATCAAAGATGAAGCGCTTAAGCTCAAAGAAAAAGTATGCGAAACATGGAAGCGTGTTATATCGTTACCGAGTCTTTTTTACCCTAAATAAGCTCATGTTCTGCTTATGAAAATGTGGCTATGACACCAAACAAGGATTCAGTTTTCCCCCATAAAATATTGTACGGATTTCAAACTCGTTGGATGTACAGGTGTGCTGGTGTACAAAGGCCACTATCTTTTAGAGTTTCTCTGGTAAAACGATTACATAAAATTCACCACCACAAGCTTTGACCACCCGCGGAGCAAAACACCGTGGTTGGTAAAATCCTTTCAGCTCTTGCATTACGATTTTGTAATGGTGTCTGCGTTTGCTGCTGCATTGTTAAACTTGGATCAGTGGCATAAGAAAGGCGAACCCAAATAGATCTTCAAAGCGGTAGCTTTTGATGTGCTCGAATCGTATACAACAATAAGACACATTTTGCAGTCTCAAACGCTTGCAAGAAATTTGTACTTTCAGACCAGTAAAATGTGATTTATGCTAGAACTTATCCTTTCAGGAATGAACCCTCATTCGACAAAGCGAATTCGATCCAAATTACAGCGTTTTTCGCAAGCTAAACTCCGCGGTACAAGCTTCGCTTTCACGTCTTTAAATGACGAATCTTCTGAGGTAGTGATTTTCTTCTTTTGACTCGGTTAAACCTATGATGAAGAACTCACATATAAACCGGCCAATCCATGTCCTGCAATCAAATTAGACACACCCGTCGACCACTGGTTAACTGTCTTGTTTGCTTAACCCCTCTATACAATCTGGTACAACACAACAATAGCTGTTTCCCTTTTTTCTTGTCCTCAGCCATCCACATTGCTCTACACCTAGTACAACTTGCCATTCCGCGTCATCTCGTTTGTGCGGTCATGCTCTCCTTGCCACAAGCTATCGGGTGCTACACACCCACTCCGCCTTGTTGTCACCGGTATAAAGTGAAGTGCACTCGAGTTCTCCTTGTGGTTTTCCGTCCGACATTTGATTTCGTATGTCCTTTCACCCACCTCTGCAGTCAACACATCTTTCTTCCATCGTTCTTGTCCATCGGGCGATGGTTAAATCCACGATTTCTTCACCACTGTTACTTCCGGCAGTATCCGTGCACTACAGTCATACTACCGTTTCTGAGCGGCCATTCGTCTTCTCAGATTGTTCTGTAACCTCTCATAATGTTGCGAAACTGGGCGCAAAATTATGGCGGATGCCATATCTGCGTTCTATCTTTTGACTGTATAGGTGCAACATTAGAATTAATCCGAAGTCTGTCGAAGGTATTTGCTACTCTCCAACAGTATGAGGTGCGGGACTTCGCCAGTTGACCTGGCTTTTATTAACAACCCATTTTGGCCTGCTTCACTGCTTACTCCGCGTTTCCATTCGATTGGCCGTGACATGGGCTGGTTTTCTAGTGCATGTCTTCCAAATCATTTGCGAAAGCCTGGAAGGCAGTGCTAGTTAACTGAGGACTATTGTCGGAGACCAGCTCTTTTCCGGTATTCCGTGCCGCGCGCATTGTCATCTGACCTTGTTGATTACTCATTATGTGGTAGTATTGGTGAAAATATCGATTTAAATATAATCACTATAGTACGCCACTAAGACTAGGTAACCTTTCCCGTTATCAAAGAATAAAGCCACCGCCACGTTCTACCACGGTCCATGAGGGACATCATGCATCAGCATTGGTTACCTCGTCTGCCGGATTCCATGTGAATGGCATACCTCCCAACTCGACACATGTTCCCTTATTTGTTCCATCACTCCTGATCAAATATCTGTTTTGTTGCCCGGTTAATGGTACAGTTTGAACCCATGTGAGGGCGATGAACGTAGTTCAGCCTTTCTCTTCAGAGCGATGAGGGAAACAGAGGATGAGTTTCCTTGCAGTGCAAACAATGTTAGACAGAGAGGTCATTCTTAAAACTAAAGTAGGCTTTTTGCTCCTTCGGCAGCTGCTTCTTTATCTCTGGCCACACATTGAGAATAACGTCTCGCAGTGATGGAGACGTTAAATCTTTCTATGTGTGGTGCCTTATTTCATCCAGACGAAATTCTTTTACTGCCAGACGTTGTACGTTTTATTGCCTCGAGCTCTTTGGATCATGTTCGGCTACTCGCAGTCGACCTATTAACAGGGTACCCGCGATCAACATATGTGCACCAGGCGTTTACTCATTATCCATAGCGCACTTCCGGAGCTGGATAAGCACACGCTGCTGGCTGATATTTTCTTGGCAAAATTGTAACATGGCCCCCTTACAACGCACATCCGCGAAACCGGATTGTACGTAAGATATGGTGACGACACATTCTTAGTTTGCAAATCCGAAAAGCATGCGGAACAGTTGCTGAAAGCTTTCTATGACGCATACCAGAATCTCCATTTCACTTATTAACACGAACTCCGAAACCGGTTACTTTCTTGGATGTAGAGGTTATCCGTAACTCGGAGGGATCATGCAGCAGATAGGTACACACCAAGCACACATGGACTGGGCAGTACACTAAGTTCCACAGCGCAGTACCAATAGAGCATAAGGGGAGTTTAATCAGATCTCTCACCTTCAGTGAGTGCAATATTTACACACCTGATATCGTCAACGTAGAACTGCAGAGAATAAGTGACGCCCTCAGTGAAAATGGCTATCCTGATAAATTTATCATGAAACATTTCAAGGAACTCAATCGAAAGCCACCTAGAAGCATTGCTCCAAAGAAAGAGCTTTTCATACATATACAATTTAAGGGCGATTCTGCGGCTGATTTGTTATCCAAACGCCTGAAAGACGCTGTCGAAAAAACTTATTTCGCGGCCCGCCTGAGAATCGTTTTTCACAATAAGCCGTTGCTTACGAAACCCTTGAAGGATAGACTACCGCCGTTGACCCGTTCAGTGATCGTTTATCAGTACTCGTGCTCCTGTGGTGCACAATACGTGGGTCGCAAGACGAGACGCCTATCTCAGAGGATTCGAGAACCCATCCCGTCATGGTTTTACAGAGGCGAAATGAGGTCTTTAGACAGCTCAATCATGTCGCACCTCCTTGAATGTGGCCATACAGCTTTAGAGAATGAATTAAAATTCATTTATTCACTACCTGAACACTACACCCAAGGATTCCGAAAACAGCTCTTATCCATTGTCGAAGCTATCTACATTCACCATCTGAAGCCGGAATTATAAGTACAGAAACGCTTCAAACGGCCGGTACTACTACCTTGGCCAACGGACACTGTTACTTAGTTATTTGGTGGGTATCTTTCCTACTTAATTACTTCGGACTACTGAGCTTTGCGTGTGCATGTGTATTTACTTTACTTCGTTTACCATCGCTTTCTATGTCCCAAGTTATACATTTTGGTCATTCAAACAGTCCAGAAGTAAATCCCAGCCCCAGTTGACGCTTAACCCACACTATCAGTGCCTTGTAAACGTTTGGTTCCGATGAGAGTTTACCGAAAAGAATTCTTCACCCTGAAGTTAATTCCGATATTGATTCATGTTAATGGAATGGGAATCTTTGTTTTGTTAAAGACCAGCATTGCCCGTGATTCCTTGAATAATTTTCCATTCAAAACGCAGACGAGCAACGACCGCATAACACGGGAGTCGGTGTGATGCCTCGTGCAAAACGTAACACTGACACTGGACGTTGGTGCGTAATAGAATGGTGCTGAGCGGTTCACTCGCTCTTCCTGAACCAAATACTCGGCGCCGATCACATTCATTATTCTTGCGTTGTTACCACCGGATATGAGCCAAGCGGCGAAGGCAGCGATGGTCGACCAGATGGGCCAGGTTTCACAAACTATAGGAGGGTTGAACGGACGGATTCATTGTGATTCCCGCCCTTACGATAGAGAGAGTGATGTCGCGTCAATGCCCCAGGTGGCTGAGATTGGCAATAACAACTCGCTCTCTTGCTATAGTTTCTCGACCACATCTTCCATCACATGGGCACTACAATAGCTGCCAAATTACCTTAATTAATAAACAGCTTTCAGCATATCACCATCAAGAGACCGTGCAGGCCATGGTCCCGGAAATCATACAGAGGAAGTTTGCATTTCGAGTGTGCGAAACATATCAAAAAAACTGACAGCAAGTGATATTCTGTCCAGTGTTACTTGGCACGTTCGGGAGCTCTCATAGCTTAAGGCAACAACGTTATAATCCAAATAAATAAGCTGCGCATCATGAAACAGCTACACACCTTCTAAATCGTGTCCAGTGAACTATTTTTCAAAGAGTTTGTTAATGGCGCAGTTAAAGAGGAAAATTGACAGCGGGCAACCAATGTACACCACTGGAGATACTGAAGGGTGGCGCTATTTGCCACAATCATTCACTCTGCCGCAAATATACGTGTACAACTTCCCGATAATATTCACGTATTTTTCGAGCACAAGTTTTCTTTACAGACAGTTCCAATGGGTACACCGAGCAACCGAATCGAAGGCACTTCTGAGGTCTGGCACATGACTACAGTGGGTCATCGATAAATATGGCACTGCTCCAACAGTTTACGTAATAACTGCACATTCATAAATAATCCTCATTTGAGTCAGAATCAAGCAAATATGCGAATAAAATTCTTTTCCATAATTCTCATCAGGAGTGTACAGTTATGAAGCAAAACTTTTAGAGGGAATAAAGCTCGTAGAGGTTTGCACAGAGAGCAATCAACTCACTAACCGGGCAATATGAAAACTACATCAATGATTTAATCAATCGGATTGTCGCATTAGGAAGCAGGTGATCAACGAAGGTCAAGATCAAGGCGCAGACAATTTTAGAGGCCGTAGCAGTGTGCGCTGTTTGCACAGCTCAGGTATTAGAACTCTGATATCAGTGGCTTCAGAAATGCTAAATAAATGTCACTTAAGCTGTTTTGGGTATCGTTTAGGGATAGTATAAACGACTCGAAATTACTGCTTTATCTGATCTTTGTGTCCAGTGTCGATCAAGTGTTGTAATACGGAACTGTTGATGGATTTTACCGTGCCTTCTTGTAGTGACGCAGGACAATTCTCAGCGATTCTTTTGGACAAACACCTGGTCGTACGTCCAAGATACCTAGCAAAACAGGTGCAGGTGAACTGGTATAAGACAAACGATTCGGACAGAACCGGGAGTTTATCGAAAAGAATATCCTTCGCACATTTGCTTACTTCTAACTGCATATGGTCAATGCAGCGGCTAGTTTGACGAATCCCGGCTTCTTCCGGGTGCATCTGGCTTTCTCGGGTGCCAGCCAGTCTATGACCTATGATAAACGCAACTGATTTGAAGGCAAATTAGATCAGACTGATCCCTCTATGATTGCCGCATTCGCAGCGTGTGCCGCTTGGACTATAGCGCAGGGGCTTCTTTCTGTTAGGACAGCCTCCTCCTTCCATACATTCACAAGTAAGTTGGGCCGATCATCTACAGGAGCAGGTCACCTGAATTAAAAGAAAGCTGGTGGAAGTCTATCTGCTACCACGATCTTATTCACTTTCCAAAGTCGGAGCACCGGCTCGAAATCTGCGGGTGAAGGCGGAAACAAAGAGACGGCCCAAAGAGAAAGACAATAAATGCCAGAAAAATGTGATAACTCGGTATGCTTAAACTGGACTGCAAATTGTTCAACCCATGAGTCCAAGTGTTTTGACAATAAATATATCGGATTTTCACTCTTGTATTGTTTGGTCCTGCTAACACCGGGTCTCTTGCTGCTCGTTTCCAGTATCAGACGGAATGACTAACAAGAGCTACCAACAGCAGCAGCTGTTTATTTCGCAGGCGCGCGATAAGTCCACCAGGATTGGCAGTCTCTCTTCAGGCCAGCCCGGAATCACTCCATGATAATTTCGCTAGTCTCATTGTACTTGTTTTCAGCTGAAATATGTCGGCGAGCATCCAGAAGTTCCAGAGATTGTGTAGGGACCTAATGTTTAGTTTGGCAGTTGGATTTGCTAAATGTTGACAAGACAACCGACAGTAACATCTGGCAAATATGCGACTTGTGGACTACAATGTTGTTCAGTAGGTACTTACTCAGCCCAATTGTCAAGGCATTCAGAATACCTTGCTTTAAATTTTGGCTGTTGTCTATTCACTCACGGCGGCGTAGCAGGTGTCCGCCGAAACGCACCGGAATTTTGGCACACACAAGAGCCTGGTCAGAATCAAAGCTCTTGCTCGAAATGGAGCGACATTTTAACCGCATCCTTTCCTACGGCTATGGATAACAACAATATCGAATTTGTCTGCAGCTCGTTTCATTTGCGTGGCCACCATCTTATTTAGCTTCGGGTGCTGTGTCGCAGGTTAATGCTCGGAAGGAAGTGACGAGTAGTTCCTCGCAATTGTAGCAAGCGCTCACCGTTATCCAAAAGGGAGTCTACACCCTATCAACCGCACAAGTGAATCTTAACAGTGGACAGATTTCCAACTTGAGAATTCAAATCCCCAGGAAACATAACAGCATTTGTTACGTTTCCATATTTATGGAAATGGTTAAGTTGTTGATAGGAAGAATCTTTCACCGAATTAATGATACAGTATGTAAATGAGTAGGCCACAGTGACAAACAGGCGCCGTGTGCCTCCACGCCAATTCGAAGCCAGGAACAAGCCAGACAATCTGAATGCGTACATTCAGCTGTTGGCTGATATCCTATCGATAAGGGCAGCTTCAGCCCGGGACTCAAAACAATGCCCACGCTTGCTTGACCAGCACAGGAAGCCGCGTTATATCCAGACCTGCGCAATGAGAAAGTGCCGCTAGATCGCATGTGGGGAATTCCACAGAAAGCGCGGAGCTTGATCCTGTAGACCGATATTCGAAAAGCAGCAACTACCGAATGCTAGGGTCTCAAGTGTTTACGCAAGTACCGCTTGTTGGTTAACATGCGCACTTTGACGTATGTGAGTATAAGCAAGAATAGATGACTCAGAAAAGAAACACAGTGCCTACGAATGATCCACTTGTATTTGCCCGCAAAACAAACCGAAATTTCACTACTGAATATTCCGTATGTGTTCGGCCGTTGGCAGAATAATTTCTTGCAGTAACCAAACCTGAGTGCAACCATCGTTGGTCGGATGGTAGCGACACTTTTGTTGGCACCTTCTTTCCTCGGCAAGTTCATTGGTTTAGATCGATGGCATTTTTTGTTGGCCAGTGTCATAATGTCTAACACCTCCTGGTTGGGCTTCAACAAGTTTGGCTGAGCTTGAATGGAGTATTTATCAGTACAGTGCACGTAAGTGATGCGCAATATCGGGAATATAGCTGGTATTTCAACTCAAAGGCCCTCTGTAATAAACTGAGATGCACAGTGCCTCTTTCGCAGCAGACGGTTTTGAACTTTGGAGGTCACTCTCTTTGAGTAGAACAACGTAGCATTATGGGAACTGTTTTGCGATCTGCCTACCTCAAGCCCCCAAACTTAGGCATATATAGACCACTTGATATTCCAATAATAAATGACAATATATTTTTTAATGGCCAATATTAAATATAGTCGATAACGCGCTGGAGTTCTTCGTGAACATCTAGTCTCCCGATAGCTCAACATATCTTAACCTACCTGCGAAGAATAGGACGTCGGAAACATTTGCCTTCGCGGGATAGTTCATGAAAAATTAAGTAGGCGAAATCCTAACACGAAATATTACAGCATGCCGCACTGGCGCTGATTTGTAACGTCGTGTTTAAAATTAATCAACCAAAGCAGGACTAAGCTTGGGATATTTCAAAAGTAAAAGCATGGAAATTTTCTTTGATCTCCCATATATAACGTCGACTCTCGCTCCACCATCAACCCTTTCGGCCAATGTACTTTTTGCAATTAACATGTTAATAAACTTACGATTTTTCTGGAATCGATGTCGCTCCGAGTCAATTTTTTCTGTAGTTTGCCAAGTAAGAAACTAGTATATCTGCAATAACTGACTTCAAATATTAGAAAGTACAGGACTCAGTGGCAAAGCCTGGTAAACGGAAGATTCAGTGGGAATATCTACCTTGTGCTTCGCCTTGGCAATCTGTCGTTTTCTTACAAGTAGCATTTTCCTCTCCAGTCAGTGCTAGCAGCAAATATAAAGTTGTTATGCTAGAGCTTTGGTTGCTGCCTGAAGAGCTTTTAGCTGAATTTCGTCGACTCCAGTGAGCTGGGGAGACGTCATTGCAACAGCTACTTCAACAGCGGATGCAGTAAATACCACTATGGAAAACTTGACAATGGGGTAATAGAAACGGGGAAGTCTTTAATATCCTAGGCTCTAGAAGTTACCGAAGTCGTAAGCACCTGTGTCCTTAAAGCTAACAATTGGTGCAATTCTGCGCCTAGCTTTAAGAAGGTTATTAAAGTGCCTGTGTAAAATTTTCGTAGTTGCAGTTTCTCGAAATAGTTGCGCTGTGCCAATTATATAAACCAGATGTTGGCTGTTGGCAAGTACTTGCGGGCTCCTTATTCCGAATTACTTAAGGACACATATGCGCATAATTTTCTGAAATATACCTTAGTTTTGCTCTGACTAGAACGGAGGTCTACGCTGATGCATGCGCTGATTGTGTGCTGAACGTCTTTGTTAATATTTCCAAAGCGGGTTCTTATACGCATTCAGTTGTGATGGTTCAACTTCTCTTAATAACTATCGCAGACATGATGTTGAATTTCATGACAATATATACTGTATTTTCTTATTTTAGGTATTATGCACAGCATATATATTCATACAGTCGGTACTCATGGCCATTGTGTACCAAAGGAGTGTTTGCAACCATTTCCTCGAACATGAGTTACTCGTTGATAAGCACAAGAGAAAGCATGGACGGCTTGTTAAACGTTCGAAATCGGGTGGGTAGGTAAGATGCTATTATAGGGGAATCCTAAAAAATCGCTAAGCCAACAGGCTTTAAACAGTATGCCTTCGTTTGCTGGCATTTCCATGTCGTGCGCATTAACGCCTGTCGCGATGAAGATACAGCTGTATGACTTCTTCAACGTAACATTCACGACGTTGTTCAGTTTGCAGTCTACTTCCTATGTAGAGATCGGTGGACGGAAAATTGCAGCCACTAGGCAAGTGTCCTAGTTCCACAGCTATGGTGGGGAACAAAGCAAATGATGGTCACAGATTTCTCGGTGGTCCCTAAGCTTACATCGAAACAGTTTTACTGGAAAGCATTACCCCACAAGCCTTTTTAGTACTATAAGCCGGAAGCAGTGACACACAGAGAAAATTGTTCTAGTAATCGTTCTTCTCAAGACTTAACTAGGTCTCTGTATGTGTGACGTGATCCAGTGATTGTGAGATCTGATGAGTTCAGAGTTGAACCGAAATTATTAAGTGCACATTTAGCATTAGCATACACACAGGGTATGCTTTTGGATGTTTGGAGTGAGGTGATAGTTGAAACATTTATAATTTTTATGTTTATAGGTTGATAATAGGACGCGAATGGTTAACTTTGAAAAGTCATCATCATCATTATCATTATACACGTCAGCTAGAGGTGGGAAGCACCTCAGCTAATGTGCCGCAATACGTAAAGGAAAAGTATAATAAACACAACAGTTGCATGCCAGCTGAGCTACCAGCAACGGATAGGCATCATTCCGGTAAGCTATTAGCCGGCTACTAGGAAAAAAGAAAACTTTATGTTTCACGTTACGAAATGAGAATGTGCGTGGAGGGGGAGGCTAAAATGGATGGGGAGGGACAAAGAAACTCACAGCACGAACGCCACTGAGGTCAGCTCCTTGCTATGTCAGTAAGTGTATCCAGCCTAACGTGTTCACCGCCTTTTGGACCCAAGCAGTGAGCCGTGACGCTCCAACCGAGGCCAGCTCCCAAGTGATGGCCTTCATTCCTCTCGACCAAGTCAATGCTTGGTCACCCCTCCTCTTCATCCATCCACATCCATGGTGAGCAAACAACGCACGTCGCGCGAGTCGGTGGGCTTGCATTTGTAATACATGGCCGAGCCATCGGAGCCGTGTGCGTGAAATGACGGTGTTGAGCGGTTCATTTCCTTTTCCTCTGCCGTAAACAAGGCGTCGAACACGCTCGTTACTCACGCGGTGTTCCCAACAGATGTAAGCCAAACTGCGTAGGCACCCACTGTCGAACGCAACTAGCCTCTTCATATCTGTTCATCTTAGGGGCCAGGTTTCGCAACCGTATAGTAGGGTCGAACGTACCACTACATTGTACACTCTTTCTTTCAGTGCGAGAGTAATGTCTCGCCGCCGCCATAGGTGGCGAGGGTTAGCAAAATCATTTCGAGCTTTCGCTATAGGTATCGTGAGCTCGTCTTCGATCCAAAGGGCGCTGATACAACTTCCCAGGTATTTGAATTTCCGAAAGACTTCCAGCTGATCTCCACCAAGGATTAGCGCAGGAGGCGATCCATGCCAATCTTGGAGGGACGCTTTGCATTTCGATGGTGCAAAGCAAAGCCCGAAGCTGCTGACAGCCAGTGCCAATCTGTCCAGCGCGGCTTGGCACGTCTGGGATATGTCACAGATGAGAGCAATGTAGTCTGCATACTGCAAGTCAATAAGTTGTTCTCCTGGGAGTAGCTCCACACCTTTCAAGACATTTCCTGTAATTGCAATCTCCATGAAATCGTCAATGGCGAAGTTGAAGAGGAAAGGTGACAGCGGGTATCCTTGTCCACACCGCTGGAGATATGGAAGGGTGGCGACAGCTTGCCGTAAGCGCTTACTCTGAACGTGCCTCGCGCGTATTATGCTTGGATAATATTTACATATTTCTCGGGCACACCTTTCCTGAGCAGACAATTCCAAAGGGCACATCGATCAACCGAATCGAAGGCATCGTGGATGTCGAGAAACACGACAACGGTGGGCCGCCAATATGTGTGACAGTGCTCCAACAACTGACGCTAGGTGAAGATATCGTCGATGCAGCCACGACCCCGACGAAATCTGACTTACTCCTCACGAATTGGGCTTGGACGAGCGCCAGTCAGTCAGTGAAGAATTATGGAGGCGGATAATTTGGAGGCGATGGAGTTTAGATTGATCCCTCTATGGTTGCCGCATTCCGAACGCGAGCATCCTTTGAAGTTGGGAACAATAACGGTGCGGCTCCAGTCGGTTGGCACAGTCTCCTGCTCCCACAGTTTCACTAGTAATTCATGTAATGCATCAACAAGTGCAAAGCCTCCGCATTTGAAGAGTGCTGGATGAAGATCATCTGGTCCTGCGGCTTTTTTCAACCTTAACAGTCCGATCTCACGTTCGACTTCTGGACGAGAGGGTGGATTCAAAATGACAGCCCATGGAGCAGGGCGATCACTGGCCGGCGAAGAATCGAACAATTCTAGCCGATTAATTTGCTTTTCAAAATACTCATCCCAACGCTCCAAACGTTTTGAAAAATTGTGTATAATCTGTCCACTCTAGTCACGTATAGTTTCACTAACACCAGTTCACCTGCTGCTAGTTTCCCGTATCAGACAGAATAACTTGCGATGGTTGCCAAGGGCAGCGGCGACTTCCATATCTGACGCACGATGAGGCCACCAAGATTCGCGGTCTCTCTTCAGGGTAGCACGGAGTTTTGCCTGGAGCTCTTTGCGAGTTTCATTGTTTTCGCTTCCAGCCGGCATATGCCGGCGAGCGTCGATAAGTTCCAGAGACTGCGAAGACGCCCAGTATCCTTGTTGGCTATTAGACATACCACTTGAGGATTTGCCTTCTCCTAGTAAGGTCTGACGAACGTGTGACCAATAGCCATCAATTGTCTCCAGTGAGCACTTACTCCATTCGCATGTCAGCGTAATTCGAGACGCTTTTAAAATAGTTGGCTTTGTCAGATGGCTGGTGTCAATGCGCTCGCAGCATCGTCGTGGGCGTCCGCTAAAACGCATACGCAGATCAGCACATACAAGTGCATAATCGGTGTCCACACACGTGCTCCAAATCGAGCGACAGTTCTGGATGATGCCTCACCAGCGGTAACTGATAGCAATGTGATCGATCTGCGTCCAAGGCTGCTTCGAGGCTGGTGGGCGCCAAGTCACCTTCCGGCGGGTGCTGTGTCGGAAGTTAGTGCTTGCAAGAAATAAGCGGGCATCTTCACACAAATGAAGTAACCGCTCACCGTTATCATTACGGGAGCCTACACCGTGCTGACAGCCCATATGTGTTTCAACAGTGGACAACTTTCCAAATTGTGCGTTCAGATCCCCCGCCAGCTCAACAGTGTCCGTGCTTCTTCTGTGGCGAAGGAGCTGGTTCAGTTGACAGTAGAAGTCGTTCCTTATCGAATCGTCGCTACAGTTTGTGGGTGCGTAGGCAGCGATGATGAATAGACACCTATTAGTCCCACGCGTCTGCGAAGATTTGAACGAGCCAGCTAATCGGACCGCAAACATCCGGCTACTGACTGGAATCCAATCAACCAGAGCAGCTTCAGCCCGGGGACTCAAGGCAATGCCAACACCAGCTTGGCCGGTGCTCGAAGCTGCATCGTCACCGGATAGGCGCAATGAGAAAGTGCTGCTGGTTTCACCTGAAGGGGATAGCAGAGTGAGCACAGGGCTCGAGTCTTACAGTGGTGTCTCTGATAAGCAGCAGATATCGATCGTGAGGGTCTCCAACGTTCGGGCAAGGGCTGCCTGTATAAAAGGCACAGATTCTTGAATGGCACTCCATTCGTATGGTCAATTTTAGTCGCTTTAGATCTATATCATATGTCCTACTTCAGCGTATGTTATCGGACACTACGGGCAATATTGGACAGTCTCTTTACAGGAACGGGTAAACGAAATTTGCCCTAGTGTTGCAATTTCCAACAAATTGCTGAACTTCATTTAGCAACCTTACGCGAAACTGCCACCATTGCAACGTAATGATTTCCGCAATTCTTTCGGTGCAGCACCCATTTCATGAATCAGGGTGCATGCTTTCTAGTTTGGTGACGAAGACGTTCTCCTCAAATATTCGGTGACAAAGTCATCCAGAGGGAATCCCTTGCTGATGTATTACCACTGCTGTTGGCTACGTGCTGAGCTCCTTGATCAGGGTAATCCAAAAGCTTGGAAACATAATGCACAGTTATGGTTTGCTGCGTGTTGTTTTTTGGATGGTCGGTTTAATTGTCCGCTTCCTTTAAACGCACTCCGCTCGGTGGGTTGCGAACTCAAACTGTTGAGCATAGTTTTCCTAAAGGAATTTAGTGCGCACCATGGTACAGTGATGTTGACTGACTCATCATAACGGGCTCCAAACGGTTTATATATAAATGCAGATAAACTTCCATTTTTAATATCATCCAACAACACCATTTATTATACTACATTTGGATCCTAGAACGCCTTTTCACATTATATTTAAAGAAAAGTAGTTCTGTCTAGCCAACGTCAGTTTGAGAGTTGCTGCTTGATGATGCAGTAGTTGCAAAACCACCTCATAATAGCTTAATACCATGACCTTCAACGAAACCGCTTATGTCTTATTAAACTTGTTAATTGCATACAATAGCTAGACTGTAGCAAGTGATGGTGGAGCAAGAGTCATTGTTATATATCTGAAGTTCTCAAAAGCATTTGCTTGTTTTGACCCCAGCAATATCTTTGTAAACTTCAGAAATATTGTCGACACAATCCAGAAATCCATAGACCTTCCAAGTAGATCCTAAAGCCATCAGCAGCTTCATGTAACTTACCTTGATCAGCTAGACCAGACTCGCTAAGCGCCGCAATCTCGAAGTGGTTTCTCGCCAGTTCAAT
The DNA here is from genome assembly GCA_944474145.2 of Dicrocoelium dendriticum. NCBI lineage: Eukaryota > Metazoa > Platyhelminthes > Trematoda > Plagiorchiida > Dicrocoeliidae > Dicrocoelium > Dicrocoelium dendriticum. The sequence continues at coordinate 15,673 of CALYDF020002634.1, read as the reverse complement.
TGTTACTAGTGCAGGGTGTTGCTCGGGATGCGCGGACATATTTCGTACGAGCAAAGTGCGCACGTTCCAGCACCCAACGTTGAGCGCTCTGCGCTGAGGCATACGACTGCATTAGCCAGCAACCCTATAGGTGGTGACGTCCTGGGTAGGAGGAAGTAATGGGTTAGGTGCAAATGGATGGATGTACAGCAGAAGACAAACAGAAAGGAGGCGTCGGCAGTAGCATGTTTTCATTTATCCACACCGCTACATGCGGCAGTTATGGTAACGCTTTGCATAAGTTCATAGCGCTGCGGCCGATACGACATTAAGTTACTGTTATAAGCGTATTCATGCTTATTGGGCTGGACGACCACACCCGACATGAGAATGACTGGGAGTTTCAGTCGTAGCATTAAACAAAAATAAAACAGAAAGGCAGCGGACTGAACACCATAAGTCTGTGAACTGACGTAGGCGGAATCGTCCTGCTACTTAGCAAGGACGATGGTGTACACTAACTCCCAACCAGCGTTCGCCGCAGAGGCGAACAGAATATGGGCAATCAACACAATATTATAAGCTGAGGCTCGACGATCTGTCAGGATCTCCCCTACAAGATTCATGGCACCATGTGCCCTCATGCCATATATATATACATGTATATATATTTGCATTCTTGAAGTCGCATTCTTGATGCTGCTTCACCGCAGCTAGTCTAAACCAACGTACACTTAAACCAAGTCATTTTAAGCTGGCGAAATTTCAGTCCACTTTATTTGATTTGTTCAGCCTACCTGAATAATCCTCCATTAACTGGCCACTTTGCTTTTGCTAATTGCGCTTATCTTCGATAAATTTGCTGCGTTTGTAGCATGTTTAAGTAACTTGTAGACATATTTCCCTTATCGCGGGTTCCTTGCTAACCCACTTACTTCATATGCTAATTTAGCGAAGAATTATGCCACCGTATGTGTAGCATTATTGGATTTGTTTTATTTCATCTTGTCGTTTCAAGTGATTGGCTGTTGCTTGGTATCCCCGGTGTAGCTGCGCTTGATGTGCATGATGACAAGGTGCCTACCTGTCTATTACCCACTACCTCGTCCATACAATGTCTAGGACTCAGATGGACGTTGCTGGAGGGGACGGGGTGCACGGTCCATGTGGCCGTGCTAGGCTCGAAGAGCGGTTCCATGCACTCAGTCTGGAGCGGACTATGGTCCAACCACCGCCTTGTGTGCGCTTGAATCCCCAAATACAGCGTGCTTGCGTTTGCCTATGAAGGAGTGTGGGTCGGTTCCGTTGATGAAACGTGGTTCCCATCCACATGCCTCCCGGTCTTATTCCTTCGGGTTCACACTGGATATGGGGTGCGTGTTTGGAGCTGTGTGTGGTGCAGCGCAATCCACCATGGTCCCTCTGTAGGCGCAGGCGTCATGTGGCTGTCCACAGTGACTAGCAACTCAGAAACCGGATACCGCCAACCATATATATTCTGATGGCAGTTGTTTCACTATTCCAATATTGGTTTCCTTCATATATTTATGCCAGTCTTAAGGCTGTCATTTAGTTTAACATCGAAATGTTAAAAAAACACAGACATTTCCTATTAGATACTTAATAAAAGGTCAAGGTCACCTAAATGCAAATGTCAAATGCTTGATTCTCAAACGGTCAATGATTTGTCAGTTTCATGTTGCTCAGCAGTGTTTACTGTAACAGGAGGCAACTGAAAAGAGAGAATCCGAATCTGAATCTGCACATAGGTCTGGGTTCTGTAGACGGATGGCGATCGCTTCGGCTGTTACTAATAAGCGACACCTTAGCGATCGTGTGTAGCATTCAGATACTCTGTAAATTGGCTGAAAACTTTGGTGCCTATCCACCGAGTGGTTACAGTCAACTAGATGTACCAACACGGTGCTTGTCACTGTTTTAGTTCCACCTGCACACAGCTGACTCGGGCAATGCTCACGGATTCAGACAGTCTCCTTTTTGTTCTTCCGATATAACTTGCTAAACTTGAAAAGTAAAGGAGCATACACAGAATGAAGTACTTGACTGAGGAAGTCTGTCTTTGAGTTGAAGCGCTACGATTGGTGTTGAAGTAAATATTGGCCCTAGGTTTGCCGCGTAGTACGCATGGTTTATTTCGTCGGATATCTTTCTAGACCTTGCCTGCGATATTCCATCAACTTTGAATGGCAGTGACAGATAAAGCAATTCATTTTAAACCTAACTCGGTCAAGTACTTCTTTCTGTGTATACTCCTTTACTTGTTCACATATTACAAGTTATATCGGAAGAACAAAAAGGAGACCGTCTGAATCCGTGAGCATTGCCCGAGTTGGCTGTGTGCAGGTGGAACGAAAACAGAGGCAGACGCCGCGTTGGCACATCTAGTAGATTGCAACACCAGATCGATAGGCACCAAAATTTTTAATCAATTTAAATCGTATCTGGATGCTAGGCACAATCAGTAAAATGTCGCCTATTAGCAACAGCCGAAGCGATCGCCATCCGTCTCCAAAACCCAGACCTATGTGCACAAAAACAATTCGTTCAGATTATCTCACTTCAGTTAACTCTTATTACAGTACACCCTGCTGAGCAACATGCAACTGACAAACCATTGAGCGTTTATGAACCAAGCACTTGACCTTTTCATTTAGACGATCTAGACCTGTTAATTTTACTCTTCGAACTTTACTCCTGTCTGAAGTTTCAACTCATTTTATTCTTATTAGTTTTGGTGTACCATCCTGACGCGATCCACCGTAAACGAGCTTTTTCGCTGACGCTTTTTCTGATGTCTACACGTGGGATATTTGCCCATCTGGTTATTTATTTTCGCATTTATTTTTACCACATTATTTTTATTTTCACATTTGGCGTATATTTGATAGCCTCATTTAAAAACCATACCCATGGACGCTTGGAGTGTTATCCTTCATGAGATTTAATGTGTCTCTCTTCCCAGTTTGTAGCAGTTCATAATTTATTTTGCACATACGTATTTGCACAGGTTTTATTCGAACTACCATTGACCACAGATGACATTTTTCTTTATAAATATGTGTAGCGAAATAAATCGACGAATTTACTTCTGTAGCATTTGTACGGCTAACTTAGTGCAGAAAATAGGCGCGCAGGCAAAAAAAAAATATGTTTACCAGCACTTGAGCACGGTGCGTTTATTATGCATGTATGTTGCTTTCAGGTGTTGGGAATCAAAGGCCAAATTGATCGATGCGGATTCCGTTGGTTGATAAAGAGAACGTTTGCCCTGGTACTAGAGAAGACAATATTGTTCTCGGAGAATTGCGATGCGTCCGCTTCCATTCGATTTAATAATCCGGTCCCTTAAGACGGATGTGGTGCGTTTGCCAGTGTGATAATTATTTTTGCATTCTGGGGGTTAGATGTTGATTGAGGTCCCCAGTGTGGCTGCGCCTGATGTAAAGTTTGACCAGGTATCTACCTGTCTAACACCTTTCACATCACATTCTGGAGCCAGGAGCACGTGGTTCGTTGCTAGGGGGCGGAGTGCACGATGCTTTGGCTGTGCTATGCTAAAAGCTTGATTCCATCCTGTGTGGATGGAGCTACGGCCCAGCCGCCGTCTTGTGTGCGTCTTGTGCGCATTATTTCCCAATTAGTCAACAATGCTTCTGTTCTGCTTGTTGAAGGAATGCGGGCCGGCTCCGTTAATGAAACTTGGTTCCCATGCTGGTCGGTCGAAACAACACTCCAAAGGTTACAGAAGGGTGTGGTGTTTTCCAATATGTATTCACCAGTAGCATCATGGCCAATAGCACAAACGACAGAAAGCCTCAATAAATTGCCGAACGCTCTGCCTACGTAAATGGCCTTTTTGGCGTGAAGAACCAATAACAAATTTGAACCATTGCTGAATACTGGTGCACAGACGTGAACCACAAAATGATCAGACTAAGTCAAATAATTATGAAGCATCCACATAAGGAGACAGATGTAGTTATTTTGCCGTAGGAAGAGGAGCACGGCTTGGTTGTCTTAAGTAGCTGGAGCTACCAATATCCCAATTACGAGGTAAGGATTTTGTAACCAGGCAAGTCTCTGGCCTGATTAATTTGTCCTAGGGACCAATTTGTCGGCTACGTGTCAGCGGTAGAGGATGAGGCATGCCGCGTAGAAAAAAGTAACGAGAACTTGGTAGTTGTGGCCAGCATGGTGTGTATCCTCATGATACCCTTGAACAAAGCCGACATGAACATAAAAACGTTGGTCGATAATTGGCGAAAACAGAAGGGGATAATCAGCCGTGGTCCGGAAACGCGACAAAGACTTCGTCATGACACATGGTAGAGGATAACAAAGACAAACACATTGTAATTTTACTCCCATACAACATAGGAGGATTTGGAGATAAGACAGACTAAAAAATCGTGTTTTCGTTGTTCGCCTGGGGCATCCGTTCTTCCCATTTTCGAAATGATTACATCGTAAACAGGAAGACACATGTAGTTAATAATTGTTTTGAGGCCAATACCACAAATGCTAACCGCCGTTGGGTGGTTGATTGTGAGGGTATAATGCGTCACTTACATGCGTCGAGAGGTTTATTGCCAGTTATCTCTTTCAGTAAAAATCGATGCTCAGATTTCGGAGCTTGTTCTCTGACCCCTACAAGTTTACTGTATTGTGTCTCAAGGCTCGTTGTTAGGTCCTTGATTGTTTTTAGGGTTCATCATTGACCTATCAAAGGCACTTACATATCACTCCCTGCTGTTTACCGATGACGTCAAGATTTGGTGTTAGGTTCAGGGGAATACTGACCAGCAACCACTTCGGAGTGACCTAGACCCAACACATAAGTGGTCCGTCTACAATTCACTGTAATTCAATGTGAGTAAATGAATGATCCTCTCCGTAAGACACCAGAGCAAAAACTGTTAAAGACTCGGAAAGCATGTGCTGCAGCGAGATGCCACCGCATGTGATTTGGTCGTACTGGCTCACGATGATCTGGGTTGTGCCAGGCAATCCGCAAAAGCCTCCCAAAACTGGTAACCAACATGTAGGTCTGTTACGACGGGCTTTCGGACAAATAGATTGCTCGAGTTTCTGGCAGATGCTTAGTCCGTAGGTTCACCCTCATATCGAATATGCAATTCAAGCCTGGCACCCACTGGCTAAAACAGTGACTTAGTGCACTGCAGCAACATCAAAGTACGTTATTGGAATGCACACCATTTTCCATACGAAAGTGGCTGGCAAGATTGGAGGTGTTCAGTGGACGTTACCGCCGCTTACGAGGTGACTTGATAATGGTGTACTTTATTCTGCACAAGCGACGTAAGCTGTGGCGCTGTTTATTGCAACTCAGCAGTAATACCGACTTGAGAGATCACTCACTAAAACTGGCGGAACTCTACAGGCGCCTGGATTGTCGCAGAAATTTATTTTCCCTCCGGGTGTGTCACCTCTGGAATGCTCTTCCATTATCGGTCATTTCTACACCATCACTACCCAAATTGAAAAGACTTTTGGATGACTCACCTATTTACCTACACTTTGTTACCTAGTACTACATCTCCATCCTTCGCCTAATATATACTTTGGATTTATTTGCTGTTAAATGTTTGTGATGTGAAATTACACTGATGGCAGGACTATAGCGAAACAAATGATAAGTCCCTACTTTAATCGTACATAGCCCATAGGTTTTTATTTTTTAACATCATTGGAAAACGACCCAACGGGACACGTAAAGCATTAATTATAACCTTTATGTTCATTGTACATTGCTCAAATAAATGATGGTTGCTTAATTCCTGTCCCACCACACACTTCCCTTTCATTTGTCAGGCGTACAGATTATGAGCACTCCAATGGGTGTACCAATCTCTGGACTGGCAGCCGAAGCAGTGATGCACTGGAACAAAAGACTCTCAAGTGGAGTCTAAATTTGATACGTTACGTGACGATACTTTGTCATCATCAACACTCCAGTTTGTATGAAACAGCATCTGCTCAATAATATTTTCCCGGGCGTCCATTTCACTAGAGGAAGAGAAAAAGGCCCAGTTCCCATGGTTGGATATGCTCGTGAAACGACATGCTTCCCGTCCATGGAAACAACAGTCTATCAAAAACCGGGGCAAAATGACTGGATCGTGAACAATCGCAGTAACTAGCTGGCTACTTACAAGCGCAGTTTCGTGAGGACACTTCGCATAAGGGTCACACAACCATGTAGCCCGCATCAGCAAATAACATTTAACATGTTTAAGAGGAAATATTACCCTAATCTACACTGCTTGAATTCGAAAAAATCAAGCATAGCCGGCTTCCACAAGCGCATGAGAAAAGCAAACAATCCCCCTACCTAATATCTATGGAATTTCTGAAGTGGCAGCGAGGCTTTTAATGACGCACGGGATCTATGTTACATAGGAGGCTACGGAAACCATTCGGAGTAGACTTTAAGAGCAAAATACTAACTGAGTAGAGAAGAAACATCACGTGTGATTTACAACATTTTTACAATATTTTGACAAGTACTACTCGGGTAAGACAGGGAAGGAACTTGGCACAGGAATGAGCGAACACAGTTTGGTCATCCGCCGTCAGGATGAAAAAGCACTGTTGTCAATACATATGGATGGCAAAGGCCATCATTTCGATTTGGGGAACCTCTAGGTCCTTGGAAGAGCAAAGAACCGCAGAGCCCGTGAGTTCATGGAGGCATGGCATTCGGGGCAGAATTCAATCAACAAGCAACTAAAATTAGAGGGGTCTAGGAAGCTCTGCAGGTGAGGTGAAAGAATATATACCAGATCGACCGGGCGTAGAGGTGACCATTTGGCCGAGCTACGTGAGCCATTCGAAGAGCCATTCAAAACAAGAGACGATAACTGGTCACTTGGATGTGGAATACGACACTGCAAAGCAGACCTATACAGCCGCACTGAGGATTTTGCCTTGCTTTGCAACAAAACATCTGCAAATTTGTCTATCTAGGAGAATACCACAATCCACTCACATCATCGATTCACCTAAACTCCTAATCTATCCACAACCACCCCTTCAGTATAAGGCAAGCGCAAGCATCCACAAGAATTAGTATCCCCTTATTTGTATACTGCGTTGTAAGTAGACCGCCATTTATATTGAAGTGAAACGCAGTGTACTTTGAGATTGCTCGTCGCGATCCAATCACCCAACTTGTAGCGTATCCTGACCCACCTATCTGTCAACGACCGTTGTGCTAAGCGATGCCGCTCATGATACGGTAGACACAGGGGTAGAGGATTTAGGTAAAAGTTTAATGGTCGCGGGTTCAAGGGCCGCTATCTCCACCGGATGAGAGCGAATCAGATCGAAACGCGTCGTGATTAAGCAGTGTTTTCAAGCGGACCACACCCGATTTCCATCCGCACATGTGTTGCATCAGGAGAATAGTCAGGCAGAAGGTTGTTCAATTTCATACAAAATCTTACTTGTTCAATCCTCCAAAGTATGGCTTTCTCTCAAGGGGCTACTGCGTAACCTGCTAGCTGCAATTCATCGATCAACATAAAATTATCATTGACGGGGGAGAGTAAGCACAAAAATGTTCTTGTACATGCAAATTCGTTGGATCGCTTGCCATACAAGCCACTGTTATCCGTGCTAGTGCAGAGAGCATTGGAAAGCTTATGCTAAGCTGGTTCCACAATCTTCATCAAAACAACAGCAACAACAGCAGCGGCGGAAGTACATGCGTCATTTGAACTGATGATTCACGGTAATACAACTATGATTATCTATGCAATGAAGAATAATATGAGGGAGAGAACGTTGTCTTACCTGATAAATTTAATGCCCTAAACAAACATTCATGGTTAAGGCGCCTGCACGTTTTCAACGATATAACGTCAAAAAAGTTGGCTATCGTGCAAAGATAAAGCGATATCAGCGAGAAAGCTTTCGCGCGGCATCCTCTGCCCCTCCTCATAATCAGTCATTTCCCCGCAGATAACTCAGCATCAAACAAACTTTAAACAGGTAGTCCGACTGGGAGCCGGGAGCAGATGCGTCACTAGTGTCGGTTGCGTGCCATCTATGATTACCACAATAATGCATTCAAACCAAAAAAACTTGCCACTCTCTACTAAACGCTTCTCAACAAAATATTTAAGATGTTTCATAAACTAAAAATAAGTTGCAGTACGGCCACCAATATATTCGTGTTCAACCTTTGGTTGGTCCAGTTGGTAATAATCAGGAATGGGTTGTTCAACAGCCAAGATAATTGTTTTTGTTGGCAAAGTGTGGCATGGCATGCTTTAACAACCGACGTGTGCCTTTCACACCACTCTCTGTTACCATCACACCTTTCGGACAAACCGTTACTGGGCTTGGTCTCCTCAAAAACAAACGCCTATAACGCTCGACTTCGTCTTCTGCCAACAACTTATACTCTTTCTAGTTGAATAGTGTCAATGCTATTTCCGAGGCATTATAAACAATAATAACTTTGTTGCAACCACTAAACGTATGACTGACAACCCAAATAGGGCGGTAAATTACGTCACGCTCTGCAACAACCAAAGGTGCAACGTCCCGAGTATCGTCAATATTCTCAGGGTTCCTTTTTGATGGTCTTTTTCTTTATGTCACTGATTTGTTTTCAACGAAGTACAAATATTCCTGTGCTCTTTGACCACTCTTATCGACAAATCGGTCTTGGAACTTGAGCAATATGTAGCACCGGTTTACTCTGAAAGTCAAAACCGGAAGGCCTAAGGTGCAATTTTCAGATGATTAGATAATAAAATGGTAACTAACATCAAAAAATATCCAGACAAAATGTATGCTGTAATTCGGCTCTCAAATGAAACGTACTGTCAAGCCAGGCAAACAATAGCAATGGTCAACCGGTAAGCAAACCGAAGCGAAGATGTTCCGGAGTCTTCTGGACTGAATTACAACGAAGTGATCAATTGTCAGTCGGTCAAACAGTGAACAGCGCAAACAAACACACTTGTGTAGGTGGGTGAATCCAGCCTACTCACTCAGACAATGAGATGTGTCCTGGACCGATGATACGATTCAATGGCTGAAGGGCAATCGATGGAGAATGTGACTATGTGACGTTAGGATTTATGGATGAAATGAATGAAAACAAGGGGATTAGGGATGAAACCTGTGACATCCTTCTGTGGAATCTGACGGATGGTGATTTTCCCGTTACACCCGCATTATTGTGTATCCGCGCACTCTCGTTTTCTCTCCTTGTCTCACTGACGCCAGGTTTTCCGGGGCCATTGGTGCGGAGCTGCTGGAAGAGCTTGCGGCCATTGCTTACTGATCCTGTCTCCTCCATTTCTTTAGCCCGGCTGGTCCACCAGGCTTCGTTATAAACTCACAGGCTCCGCTATATTTTGCACCTAATTTTCTGTCTGGTCACGTTATGCTCAGAGTCAGCCTGCAGATTTCTTCTGGGTTCCAGCAAGTTCACCGATCCTTCGGATATCCAGTGACTGTTGCAGTGACGATTCATAGTGCCAAAAGCAGATGCTCTTACGTCCTGTACTCTGGCCGAGATCCCATTTCACTGAAGCACTGTGCCATTAGGACAAACAGGGAGTGTAGGCTACGCAGTGCGTCTTGATAGGCTTGCCTGTCTGAAGGCTCAATTACCAATCCGGGGAGACGCTTGCTGCGCCTCGCGGTAAGGTTGATGAAGTAACGACTGTGTAACAAGGCATAGTCAGAGACGACATAGGTATTCCAGAACGGGCGGAAATCCAGGATGGGACCAAGGCACTTGTAAATTATGACAGTGTGGCCAATTTGGGCCCATCGCTGAACGGCCAAAGTAGGAGGTCAAGTGGAACTTCGGCACTCACTGTATCTAAACTCAGTGGTAATAAGATACAGCTGGTACTCCACAAACCATTGCAGCCGTCGCTCGTCGTTGTCAGTCCGATGAGAGTTAGGACCACAAATGCAATCCAGCTGAGCTATTGAAAAGCTCAGAGGCCCTATTTGTGCGTTCATGTCCCTTCAATTTTTATAATATCTGAACTAATAGCACTGCTCAGTAGAGCGTTCAGCTTGTGACAGAAAGTGTCCTTTGAAGTATCAGGACCACAGTCGATGGGAACATAAGCGGAAATCACAAACAATCAGCGTTTTCTACTATATTATGGATCAAACATTGTTGATATCGTCAAACGGGCGTCCAACAAACAACTGTTCACCTGATTCCAATGAACATACGATGGCTCAGCCTTGCAGCTGAGTGTAATACGCACCCTAGCTTCATCCATGAGCTCTGCATCACCGCATCCGGCTGCGTGCGTCCAATAGCACAAATAATTCAAGCACCCAATAAGGGTCATGATCACATGTTCGGATATAAAACACCGGTTAATACCAAGTGTGTCCAACGTGCGTGCTAGTGCACACCGTTGATATATTTGTCTTGGTGTGCGAATGTTAAATGCCGCCAGGGAAAAAAGATAGCGTGCGTGTATAGGGACTGTTGCGATAGGCTTGTTCCGGAGAAGTTTCTGCAGATGGTTCTACTGCGGATGCAATTCGTTTGATGTCGATTAAGCTGGGAATTGTAAAATCTTAGTAATGCGGGTCGTGATGGGAATAAGCGAAACAGGTAGAAATGAAATAAAAGAGGTGCCAGTTGTAGCATGTTTTCGCTTATCACCCCTGTTAATTGCAGCAGATAAGGCGACACTTGATACTCTGTTCCACGGCAGATACAGCATGTAGTTAGGTTTGGGGGAAATAGTATATATGGGCTGAGGTACTGCCTGGGCGCTTAGACATACATAGGAGAAAGATTAGGCTCCTCTACTAAAACCTTTGTCTCGAAAGCTTGTCCGCAAGACACAGGAGAGTTGGCAAAAATTTGGTTTTACGAAATTGGACTTTATCTATTATATAAACCCTCAACAGGAGGAGCAGGATACTGAGTTTGTGTGACCTCAAAACATTGAGCAACCTGGTGGGAATAGCACTCAAGGGGCCGAAGTCAGAACCCAGTATACCTCAGTGGATCTAGGAGGTATGCAAACTGTCGCACTAATTTAAGGTCCAGTCTCTTTGCGATGGTTTCGAATTATACATATCCGATAGAACACAACTTGTCAAAATGACTAAGAAATACTCAAAACCCAAGGGAATAACCGTTGCTGTTTTTCAAAAAGTTTGCTTGGACAATACTTTTCCTATTCCACATAAAATGCTTACGCGATTCCAAAATACGCGGACGCTATATCCTGTGTACAAATTATTTCAACTTGGTCTAATCATTTATATTAGATAAAATGCAAGTGGGCATTGGAAGCGTGCTCAATGACAAGAAGTCGTGCAAAATGTCGGATTGTTTGGACTCACCATTCCCATGAACCTCGGTTTACTTCCCCGCGAACTTCGTATGTTTATTTTATCTTCCATAAGTCGTAGCAACATTCCAGTTTTACTGTTGGCTGGGTTAAATATATACATATATATATAGGCAAAGACCTATTGACACTGAATAAACCAATGAACATTTACTGATGATATACTCCGCAAAATATTCTCAATATTTTGCGTAAATATGCACAACTTGGAGGGTGCTATCACTTTTGACGGTTCAGTGATTCCAAAATTTGATTCAATTATGTAATTAGAAAGTAAGTTTTTCTTTATCCCCCAAGTGAAACGCAAGAGTTGAATTTAGAGCAAACAATTGTTTTCCATTTATTCGTCATCAGGCTCAGTATATAAACGGTAAATAAAATCGAGAGATTACTCATGTTACGAAGGGGAACAACCGATCTGTAAAAAATCGAAACGACTTTAGTACTATGCGTCTGACGGTCAGTTGATAGATAGCATGTGGTATTACTGGCGCTTGTTTGATGTCCATGGGTGCTGTAGCTTTTGGACGAGTTTATTCTGGCTACATAGGTTGGGATATATTAACTATATGAAAACCGCTTTCCGCGTTATCAAGTGTAGCCGTCAGGAGTATTGCCGGACTAGCTTTGTAACATTCTAATAAAAAGCACTATTTCATTGTATACTTAGGTGACTGGTTCGATATGTTAGGCTGGTTGAAGTGTTGCATTGCTTGAGTTGAACATCGCCATTTTGCTTGGTGCTCGTTTCGGTTAAATGGCGCAAATGCCGTGTGTGTTGTGGTTTCTGCCTTCCTCTAGCAACAGCGTCAATGGTAGCGCTCTTTAATAGCTAAGCAAGGGAACCATCTGATGTACCAATAAAATTTTTCCTGTAACCTACCTGTCTTTTGCAATCGCTCTTCGGGCTCCCGCTACAGGCTACTGGCTAAATCGGTGACCCGGACCGTAGCAGAAATTTAACACCTGATAATTCAAATTCTTCTCCGCTGAGCCTGTTCTGTTTTTCATATTTTCCGTTTTAGGTTGCGTACAGTAGCATACGTTTTGAATCGAGTTTTTAACCATGGATTAAGTAGACCATAATTTATGTTCTTTCGTTAGCGATGTGTCTCCCGCTTTCCCAACTTTGTGGGACAAGTCTCCTCTTGTGTGATTGGCTCATCTAAAAGCAGAACCGCAGTATCAATGCCGACCACAAGACGTACAACAAGTTGACGCCCCATCTCCCTAAGGATATATAAATGCAGTTACGAGAAGTCATCATTTCTCAGGCTGAAAACTCTGCTAATGTTTCCTTGCAGCAGCTCTTTAGAGACCTGCAGTTTTGTGACAAACTGTCCTCAACTCTGCTACGAGAGACGTAAGAGCTCCTATGTTCATCAACAATTGACGAGACCCTACCCCGCGAACTATGGCTACAGAGGCTGTTTGAAAATACCTAAGCCATTCTTGCTGTCGTGAGCTCCGTTTCGCTCAACAAGCTAGCGGACGATGTAGATCGCGTCATCGAAAGCTCACAGACTTGCTGACACCGGCAATGTCAACGCCGTTGCGTCCCAAGTCAATTCTATCATTGTCTTGCACTCAAGCTTAGAAAACTTGCAATTGGAAGTTACGACACTTAGTCGCCGAGTACAACAGCTCACAACGACCACCGCCACTACAACCGATAAAAATCACCATCAAAATGCCTCAAGTCCATAAATAGTCATGCATGTTGTTGATATCAGCAACGATTTGGTACTTTAGCTCATAACTGTTAAAACATTGCAGGTTCGCCGAGAAGCAGGGACACTTCTTGGTTGGCCCGTAGCTTTGCAGACGCGATCAGCCAAAACAAAATCGCCTTATCGGGGTTTTGGACTTAACATTTAGCACCGAGACTCTATTCGACTCTATAGCCGAAATTAGCGTTATACCCCGTAGCTCAGATGAGGTTATCTCACCCTCGTCGACCAGCCACCAACGGCACACCAATTGCAAATTTCGGCGAAAAGCTGCTAACGCTGAAGCTAGGCCTCTAGAAATCCTATTGCTGACTTTCATAGTAGCAACCGTGCCTTTCGCTATCATATACATAGACATTCTTCTACATTTCGACCATTTCTTCTATGCTAAAAGGAAGAAGCTTACGCACTGTCAGACGCAGCTCAGTATTATTGGGACTAGCGCCAACGTGGACACTATCAATCGAATTAGTGTCCTGTCTTAAGCTTCACAGCCTTTTATATACCGTTTCAACAAGCATCCTAAACTGGTTCGCCTTCCAAAAGTTTTGCGTCTCGTGACAGCAAACGTCGTGCATTACGTCGCTACTAAGGACCCATAATTTTCGGCAATCCATCGCAAACTTGCCACAAGCAAACTCAAAGCGGATAAGGTGCAATTCGAGAAAAGCGCCCGAACTGGGAATACTCCGAAAATTCAAGTCTATGGGCAGCAGCATTGAACGTGTTACCCATGGAATCCGGTAACTGGCGCCCCAGATGTTACTACTGGACACTCAACAAATTCCTGTAATGGATAAGTACCCCATTCCTCACATACACGACTCAACCACATATCTTGCTGGTAAGTCAATTTTAGCAATATCGACCTAGTTCGCGCCGACCACCGAAAACATGTGGCGCCAGACGATATCGCTAAATCAGCGTTCATCACACCGTTCGACCTACTTGAGTACATACGAATGAAAGTTGGACTCAACAGTGCTGCTCAAACTTGTCACCTCTGCGTTCATTTGGTAACTCGAGGACTCAAAGGCATTTATCCTTAACAATATGAGGTTCTCATCGCCAGCTCTGCTGACAAGGAATTTCTCCGTCAACTCGGCGCTCGTTATCATCGCTTGATGCAACATGGGGCTATCCCCAACCCCGATAAATGCGTGCATGACCAAACTTCCATTGACATGCTTCGCCACAGAATATTCGTTTCTAGCATTAAAACCCAGCCATAAAAATCCAGCTGCTAAATGGCTATATTGCTCCTAGTTCCTTTAAACAGATACATCGATTCCTTGGCCTGGCCAACTAATACCGACGCTTTATTCCACACTGCGCGAGCATTACGCAACCTACGACTAATATACTTTGTTCTAACCTATGTATTTTTCTTTACCCATGCGACACCAAAACGACTTTCGAGAAGCTCAAAGACGTTATCTTATACAAGGCGCTTCTACCACAATCAGACCCAACAGTACCCAACAGTACAGAATTAGCAGAAATTACGGTCTTTTCGCTTGCCTAGGAAATTTCATTTCTATTCCTGTAAGTCAAACACGGAAAGCTCACTCCAAACCGGTTGTTTGTGTACCTACGCTAGCCATATTTAAAAGTCGGTTGTATGACGCACTCCGTACCTTACACGCTGGTACTTGAGGCTACGCTCCATTATACTTTAGTGAAATACCTTAAAATTGCATTTGTCGCTTGCTAATGCTATGCAAACCCTGGAGCTGAAAAGCAAGTGACGATAAATCCATTATTATAACACTAGAACTACTAAGTATGACGTTAATTAATATTTTGCGATAAGGTACCAGTCTGCCCTACGATGTTTGAATTAGGGTGCTTTTTGACCTGTATAAAATGATTGATTATTTTTAATTGTTTGCCATTCAATAAATGGTGCTTTAAAAATATCATGAAGTATCCACGTTTAACTATTCGTGCGAAAGATATATTTCATTTTGGGAAACTTTTCAACATTTAGCTTAGTCATATGTACATCGCTCATGCAGGTAGGCACTAGACAGTAATTTCGTCCTATAGGTACTAGCCGGAAGCGTGCCCCCAGCGAATCCTGCTGATTCGACCCTATATACTTACTCTCATCAGCTGGCGACTTATGCCACTGAACCATGTTTGACGGCTGCAGACGGCCTTTACTGATATCTGACTCAAATTTGGCGCGACTCAGCATCCGCCTGCATGAGGGTTATTCACGTTCAGTTGATAGGGCTGACGTCCATAGTTGCGACTTCCTCTGCAACCGGCGTCAGTCAAGTTTGCAGGTGAGCTGCTGATGTTATTACTGATAAGTTGGTAGTCTCTCAGCTGCATATAACTAACTCTGATGTAGGCGGCTAGTAATTGTTTTAGTTTCTTCGAGATTCAGCCCTGTCCTCTGCACTTTCATAACCTGCGTGATAGTGAGAGATAAGCCGTGCTATTTTGCAGTTATATATCAGCCATAGAGGGTCACCTACGACACACCCGGCTCATGGCATGTGCTGCTATCTCGCAAAATCTAGGTCATGAAATCAAAGCTATGAGAATTCGTTGAGT
>CALYDF020002631.1:0-38496 GCA_944474145.2 Dicrocoelium dendriticum | reverse complement strand
CGATAAAAATTTCGATGTAAATTCCTGTCTGAGATGATTAAGAAATAGCAAAAACAATCCGGGACCTAACACCGAGCCTTAAGGCAAATCATATTCCACTTGTATAAGATCAGAGAAGTAGCTCCGAAATCTGACTGCTAATTGCCACTGAAGGAGATAGTTGTTGAACCGGCTTGGAAGAGGTTCACCCAACCCAAAAGGCTGTATCTTGGAAAGGAGTAGCCTATGCTATAGAATGTCGTACGCTTTCGTGGAACACATATATATCACATCAATATCCTCAGCAATGTCAGCAGCTTGGGTCTAGCTACTCCAGCTATTAGCAAATCCGTTACACGCAATCAATTTTGACGGAAGCATTGCTGCTCAGAAATAATGATATTTGCCAACTATTTCACTAGAGCACCAAGTATGATGGATTTTACTACCTTGGATAGGGTAGGGAAAATGCAATTTGGGGAGCAGTTTGAAGTCTCCTTCCTCCTTCGTTTGAAGGATCTTTGTTATTCCCAGCTGTTACATGAGAAGAATAGTGTTCCACTCTATTCTGCGCTGAAAGAACTACGCCAGGGGCTTTGCCATTTGGCTTGCTGCTTCTCCCACTTTCTCTGAGCGAATAGTATCGACATCCGGGGAATTTATTTGCTTACAGCGGTCAGGTTATGCAAGGCACCTTCAGTGGTATATGAGATATGAGTGTGTATCGGCGACAGGGCGAAAATAGCTGCAGGGTATGGTAATGGTGATTGCAGCTGAAAACTTGAAGCATATTGCATCCGCATCACTTTTGCTGCTTCCGTAGCCGTTCGTGTTAGGCTCTCTGCCGTAAAACTATTGGCGTGGTTATACCACAGTTTCTGATTGGCGCTGAATTGTTTTGTCATGTTCTTCTGCTGCACGGCTTCGTCCTCTGGGCATTTAAATGCGGTGGTTTTGTTGGGCTACGTACTTTTCCTAGCTTTCTGTTGATCGGGTTAATCAATATCCTCGCCATGCTGGTTTGCACACTGCCAGCAATTTTCGAGTTCCATACCTTATATAAGAAAGTGTTTCAGACCGTCTGAAATCCTTTGTTACTGAAGCATCCGTAACCAGCCGATTGAATTTATCTATTATTTCTAGCCAGGCGACTTCCGGGGAGTATTCGGTATCTGGGGCGTTCGCTAATTTAGGAGGCGTATACAAACCTACTAATATACGCTTTTTAGTACCGCAGAACATGCCTTCGCATGCTTTTCAGCCATGCTGTCTTAGCAAGTCAATAACACAATCAAGCAAACAGGTGGTAGTATCAAGTCGCTGCTTCTGCATGCAGCTGGTGACCCAGAATAACAACAAATATCTCCGAACCCAGTTTTAGTTTGATACAGTTGACTTGGTTTTGCTAATATAGCCCCATTAGCGAAGTAAGGCGTCTTGTTTACAGGTCTCTATTTCCTAGTCTAGACCACATCAGCGGTGCAGGTATCAAGGTCCTGTTCGCACAATCTGTAAGACATAAGCATATGCATTGAACTAGAATTAGTCAACCAGTCTCGATAATTCCGGCATGAAAGCAGCAATGCTAATGTTGCGTAGATTGACAACCAAGTTTTGTAACTAACATGCCTAGCAAACGGAATGAAACTATAGCTTGCCAACACCACCATGTGTAGGTGCTCCCCGACATTTTTCTGTGGATGGAAGTTACAGAATGCAAAACATGAAACCGTTTAATCGTTGCCAAAAGGCCTTTAATACGATAATTGTTATAATGTCGTTTCAGTTGGTATTACTTCTCAACTAGCAATTGCTGCGAATGTTTACTGGCTTCAACAAAGTGTTCGGTTGGGTGTTGGATTGGGTGACCAGTCTACTAATTATTGAAAACTCTCAAGTACAATTTTGTTAACCTATAAAATGTTGCAATATTTGAAGAGAGTGTGAACGGACCACTAATCTTGCGTGATTGATAATGGAGTTCGTCGAATTCGCCTTCTGTGCGCGGCCGATGCAACAATAATTAAACACTCCCGTTTTTGGTCGCAGGCAAACAGGCGGTTCACCAAAACAGTACAGTAATGCGACCGGTTGGATGCATTAAAAGTGTATTATGCGTTAAAAAAGCGCCATGAGATATCAATTAACTTAAGGATATATATATGACTTCCGCAACCTGTAACCTGCCAATTTAGACGCTCTGTTTGCCATGTGTTTACCTTACATAGTTGAATCACAATCTATACTATTATGCGGCTTATTAGCACCTAATTTTTCGATAGGCTATAACAACATTACTGAAATAAAAGTAGAACATCTTAACCCAATATTGTCAACGTCCGCAGCCATTTGGATCCAGTTTGCAGTAAATGAATATACCTAACTTGTACCCAGTCAATCAAGCGTTCACTTGTAAGACATTTTGATCCTTCAAGGGACATCCCAATTATTTTCACAGTTGCTCCATGTAGTTGGTCTGGTTTGAACTGAGAGGAAAAGCTGTCGTCTCTCAATAAATCCTACCGTGCCTAGGGAAGACCGGTAACTTGTTTGGCACCCACCATGGCCGTTGCGATATAGCTGTATGTGTAATAATATATAGATGTAAAACAAACTAAATCACCGGAATTAACAACACCACCACTAACACAGTTATGTAGACCGCGATTCATGCTTATATTTTTTATTATCTTGTGTTTAGCATTGTTTGGGAAAGTTAAGTGTAGTTGGTTTGCTTGTGGTTAGCAGCACCACTATAACACGCGACGTCTTAGTATGAAACAACGGAGATTGCTTAACAGAATGTTGATGACAGGTCACGAATGTCCGTCATCTGAAGAGGCGCCGGTGGTTTAAAGTGATATTTGTTCCAGCTGGAAGATGACAAGCACGAACGATGGAATGTCAACAAGTATGAATTAAAAGTTAAGCCACGGGAAAAGTCAGTCAAATGCAGCTGTTTTTAATCCCATCAAATTGAGGGGACATGAATACGTGACGGTGTTTAGGAGCTGATACACTAAGTGCAGTGGGGAATGATGTTCATAATGGCTGAGTCAGCCTAAGTAGCAGTCTCTTCACTGATGCATCGCGGAGAAAATGCAAACAGTCAAATTATGTTCACTGAACTGAGTAAATTGCCACTAGTTTAACGGATTACTAAGCACGATAAAACTCAGCACATGCGTGTTGAAAATGAATGGCGTAAGCTTGAGCTACATTGGAGTAGCTTACATCGAAGACCAAAAGTACCAAATTTTGTTCATGGTCAATTGTTCATATATAAACGGCTATCGCTCTGAAATCTATCAATTTATTTTGGTTTTCAAACTAAAAGTTTGATTTGGTTTACTGGCAAATGTTTAGACTTTGCTCACACATCCACGCGGCCTTCAGAATAACAAAACTTTATGTGATACCTAAATGTATAAAAATTTCCACTTTCTGGAGAGGATAATAACTTTTCTTTAACATGTATCAACCGCAAGCACAGTTTTACGTGCATTAAGTGTTTTCATATGTCCCTCGTTTTCAAAGTCGTAACTACAAATCATTCGTGAATTACTTTAAGAACATCAAACCACCTGACTAGACTGCCGTCTATATATCGAATAACAGTTCGTTTTTCATTTAATTTATATAGTTAGTCACTGTGACTGATACCTGAATGGATGAAATATATCAGCAATAAGAGTATGGCATTTACTGAGTAACCTTTTAGCAGGTTCAACAAAAAGTAATCCATCACTCATCATGGCTATAGGATCCTAGATGTTACAAATATTTTAAAATACGCTGAGGATTACAATGGAGAGATCTGTTTGAATAACTGAGTTCGCAAACTAGGAGTTAAAATGCTATAATTAATGGTAAGCAATACCATATATTGGGTAACAGTTATAAGGTGATCCACATGAAGTAACTGACTGAAAATGGTAATCTATTACGACCAACATAAATTCCATATATCCTGAAATATCGTGTTGTCAGAAAATCAAGAGAAATTTTCGGCACGTAACATATACATCATTGTTTATTATAATAAGCAACAGTATCTAATGGATATAGCATTCCCTGCTGTCGACGACTTGGTGGAAAATTTCGGGCAGGCTGCCGATGAGTTTCTCATAGAAAGATTTGAGCTGAACTGCCAAATAATTAGGCCAAGTATGTTTCAATGTAATTACTGCAATCTTATTTCTTGTACTTGATGTGGTCAAGCAGACAACATTAAAATTTGTTCTCATTTGTTAAAGGTATGAATAACGTCATTTTTGCGTTAAATCTTTGAAACCAAGCAAATGAATCGGCTTTGCTACGTGAAGATGTACAACTCCACACATCATTACCACTAAAGCAGTCGTTAGACTTTGTCAACCATCATTGTCCTTGTTGTCGGTAGACATCGGTCGGTACTGTACCATTGTCAAGTAGCAGCTTACAAATCGTGACGCCATGACTATCCTACCACACAGATATTGTCACTTTGTTCCATTGGCGTTTCCTGCTGCTAGATACGGAGCACCAACTCTTCGTCTCCAGTAACGACATCGGTCAACCAGCAATGATTGTGCACTCTGGTGGACAGTGAAAGTCAAATTGCACAACAGGTCTAAATCTAATCCTCAGTTAATTTGGGTGTTACACATTGTCCGAGATTTGGTACCGGTCCTGATTTGCCCAAATGGCGATACACCGAATATTTTGTAGACAATATGTGACAAAACCACACATGCGCTTTAATTGTGGTTGTCCTGTATAGTCTTCTGGACACCTCGGACAATTTCTGCTGACTGTGTCCTAGAAATCCAAAGTTGGGCGTTCGGTGGATCCCTAATTTCAATCGGTTTAACTGAAATGCCATATTATGGTACTTTAAAACACATATGCCTGTTGGACCACACAAATGGTTACAGATTGTAGTAATTCATACAATAAGATCTCGCGCACATAAAGTTAATAATTTGACAACAAAGCAGCCCTTTCTAGACAATTGGATAAATTTGCAATATTATATATTGCTTCACGATGTCCCCTGACAATCCATATTATTATTCATTTATTCATTCACTTGCCGTAACGAATCACGAGCAACGTTGGTCTACAGTGAAGCATATTTTTCTAGTGCTTTAATAAGAATCCATTTAAGAAGACAGTTCAGAGAGAATAATTATTTTCCAAAAAGTCTCATCGGACACAAGACGGGGTCATTGAATGTGCTGTGAAATTTCACTGGATATCATTTTGCAAGAACGATATGAATATATTAGTTTTCATGTAACCCTTCATCGCTGACCTTTGTCAAACGATTTCCAAGGTAAGCACTGCTGTTCCTTTGCCTACTTATTGAGAAAAAGATACTGTGCACTGTATGAGGGATCGTCCCGGTTAGAAATCTAGCTTTCATAGCTGGCCACCAAACAAAATGCAGTTTTGGAATATTCGGACCGAAAGGTTCAATTAGTTCGTTTGTAAGGACCGTTTACTTATCTGACACCTGTACAAAGTGTCGTTTGTCCACTCACAAATTTAGTGTTCTGATAATGGACATTTAACCCAGCTGAAGTCAAGGTGTTAAAGTACTGCAAATGTATCCAAGGTGATACATAAATAGTATTTTGATGGACTTGACATGGAAAGGTGTACATAGCACTAATTGTGTGCAGAAAGCTTCTAATCGCGCTGAGATTGACTTCTTGGTTGTTTAAATGATCAGAATGGATAACTTGTGATAAGATAGACGGCAGTCCACGTACACTAAAGGAACATGCATACACAAACAGTAGTCTGAAGTGGATAGATAACCAAATAACTAGTGAACCGTGTCTGTTGGCCGCGGTGATTTTATTGGCCGTATGAACTGTTTTTGTACCAATAATCCCGGCTTCGATTGATGGATGTTTACAACCTGGAAAATGGTTAGACGCTGCTTGCAGAATCTTTGCGAGAAAAGTTCAGGCAACGATTTGGTGACTTTGCAATCATTCCCTGAAGCTGCATAGCCAAAGTTTTGGGGGTGTGACATCTACTCGCTACCTAAATATTTATCGCTTCTATTCCATAAACCGATCTTAACCTTTGCCAAGGCCATCTGCCTCCACCATCTGAAACCGGATTTATGTATGCAAAAACAATTCATACGGCCGATACTGCTACCGCGGCTAACAGATACGATTACTTTATGTCAATTTAAGTCAAGTCGTCAAAATAAGCTTTATGAAATTTAATGGATTCATTTTCAGCCTTTACGCCGTCATTGCAGACACCTGGGGAATACTATCGATATGCATGCTTGGGAAGAACATGGGAAGTATGCTCCACTGTTACTCCTACAACAGCTTGCACAGAAAGTTAGTAAATTTCGCTGGATCAAAAACCAATGCGATAGAATAGGCAAGACAGTATTATGTACGTTGACGTGTGGGTAATTAACTTTGAATTTTGTACGCGTAGAAGAGAAAGAACGCGCTTTGAAAGGATCATTGTAAAGTGGATAAAGTTGACCAGTTAGTATCCTAGAATAGTAACCGTTTCAGGCATCACAAGATCTAGAATATATCAAGTCAAGTAACGAATCTCCAGACAATCCGCTGCATCTAGAATTATGTCTTATAGTTATTGTCATTAAGATGTCGTTTCTCTGAAGCAGTTCAGAAAAAAATAGTATAGCGCTATAATCAGAAGTATAATAAAAAGACGCCAAAACACATGACGGGGGAAAAGCTAGGTATGGTATTTCCATTCACATTAGTGGTCGGGATATATATGAGTGCTGCAACTGATCGTCTTAGAGAAAAGAATATAATACATCACTGGTTTTAGGAGTGTTATGCATAGGAGATCTGGAAAAAATCATTTACTAAATGTTCCAACCTGCCTTTGAGTGATGCTGGGTACTGGATAGTGAGGGCAGTACATCTCAACACAACATCGGCAGCGTATTTAACGCATATAAACCTGGTTTTTATGTGGAGTTCATTACACTAGGGAAATAAAATAGTTGATAGGAACACTCGCTGCAGAACACCACAGTCGACACGACTGACAGAGTGGTTCTTAACCTTCAACTTGATAAAATGAATACGATCCGTAAAATAGATCGTAACTGATTACACACATCCGGCTGAAATCTGTTTTCCTATAGCAAGCTTAGCATCATTGAGCTATACTAGCTTAAATAGCAAACGAATCAGTCAGAAGCTATGCGAGGAACAATATACGCTACTGTATTAAGTATGGAGCGCAGATATCTAATCTGAAACTGGTAAACAAAGTCCCCAGGAGCAAGGGTACATATCTGCTTGATTAACAGTTTTCCGAAACTTTTAAAAGTACATGTGTATTTGAAATTAATCGATGCTCTATAGATCACTTTTTGAGTCATTCGGTTTTTCTAGCCGTTCTCCAAATGTCCAAATCACACACATATTGAAGCATTTTTTAAAGGGATCAGATAAATACAATGGGAGTTTATCAAGACATAATTTAAAAGCTAAGGTTGCTTTGACATCCGGATCAAAAGCTTCGTTTGCCTTTAATCTTTTGAGTTCCCTGCTCGAAGGACGCCGCTGGACTAAAGCTAATAAAGCAGGCAAGGATACTTAGCTTAATGAGGCAGAACTGCATGAGTAATTCATAATTTTCACCTTCGTTTCAGCACTGTGCCTTTAGATGTTCTTTCCACAGAACTGCCTCAAAAGCTTTCATACACCAAGTAACTTATAGTTGCCTAGAACTGCTTCGATATAGCCCATTTATCATGGATTTAACTGCTGTAGGTTTTTAACACGGGTAGCATTCTTCACGTGTATATATATTACTTCATCATTAGAACCGTTTTATTAGTGGCGATGCAAATATATTCTCAGTTATGTAGATGGTTTCAAATAGACAATATATGCTGCCAACATTTGTTGCTATCCTTAAGATAGTCACATTAAGCGACAGGTCTTGGTCGTTGGCCGAAATATTATTTAAAAATTCTTCATCTGTATGGCCGTGATATTTTCAAAGGAGCAATTTCGCCCTTTGATTGTTTTGTGAGGACCTCTACTAGGCGGTACTAAATTAGACCTGCATATATAAGTGGAAACAAGTTTATAATACAATGGTCTGAGCTACTCAAATGATCCCGTTTTGTATGCTAAATTACTGTCGTTTATTTGTGCACACAACATTCAACTAGATATCTTGTCTAGTCAAAACAATCACTAGGTATACCAAGCCATTTTTCGTTAATGTTGTATGTTTCTATTGAAGTCGCCAGCAAGAGTACAGGTTCACAAATCTAATTTAAGCAGTAGCCTTAACGAAACTTGATCCTCAAAAAGATTTACCTCTGGAGCAAGTGAGACAGAAGCAATGTATACGTTTACAGCTGCGGTTGCTTGAAAGCCACTTAGGATATTTGTTTGCATTTAACTTAACTACAGCATATAGAAATCGTTTAGTATACAAATATTACAATTGATGAGATGCACCAACTCTGATTAGCGTATGTTTTAAAAATCCTCCACTACGAAACAGAGGTCTTTCAGCGCAATAGGTCCTGATCAGAATGTAACAATCGAGTTAAATAAAGCCATTTGATATATCAATGTGTTACTAATCATCTTTTAAAAGAATGTTTCCTGAATTAAATTACTTATTTTGCTGCAATATGGCACTGTCATTGATTCTAACATCAAGCGAGCGGACATTACTAGAAAGCATCATAGGGACGTGTGCTTTGTTGACAGACCATGGACTGAGGCCATATTGCCAGCCAGCAGGATACTTTGGCTTTTTTCCAAGACATTTATGTCTAATTCCTTAAAAAGTGTTCTTGATTTTATAACCATATCTGATGAAGCACGGAGTTAATGCAGTAACGCCTAAGGTTTTCAAATGGTTGCCCGAGTAGGACATCAGTGGTATTGAGACTTGAGCAGAAAAGACAAAGTACTTTAAAGATACAAATAAAATGTTCTACCTGATGGCAGTAGTGTAACCGAATATGCTAACGAGAACAGCAACGGCCGAATTTGAATGACTGACAATATTTGTTTTTATGTTACCTACCCACTTCAAACTATTCAGCTTTATGTTTGCATGTTCCTTTATCTTAATTGCCTTGTCAAATATAACCCACTCTCAAATTATAGATTCTGATCGTTTGAACAGACGAGAAGTCAATTACAGCCTGAGTTGACGCTTTCCATACAACATCAGTGCTGTGTAAGCGGTTGTTTCTGATGAGCCATTATGTAAATGAATTGTTTACCTAGAAATAATTTCTGATCGTGTTTTTCATCTGCATTGCATTATTTTTGATTAACAATAATTTACAAACACTATTGTAATGACGCCTCACTGCATTACCAAGTTCAAAGCGTGGATTTGGTTTTAGCTCTTCCAGCAAATAATTATTTCAAGTTGACAAGTTAGAATTAATTTGCGTCTGCCTTATCAAAAGTATTAGACCAAATGGCAACCGTATTCGATAAACCGATACAGATTTGCTATTTGGATAATGTACCGACATCTGAGTGCATACAATTGACAAGAACATGGAACTCGCGTGTGTGAGATGTTCCAATTTATTAAACATGCGGTCAGTGCAGTAACTGCTTACATAACACTGCGATGTTTAGGTGTTGCACATATTGGAACTTCTCCTTTACCTAGTAATAAAACCTTTTGTGCCAATCGCATCAGAGCTGTCCGTTCCACGAAATGTAGCTATTTAACGAGTTTTAATAAATTCTCAAGGTTTGATGCTATTTGGTTGACTGTAATATTGACCGAAATCAAACTTACGGGTTTCGCGTGAGACATCAATTTCTAAAAGGCTAATAATACCCGCTGTGCAAGAATATTCGCAGCTAGCATCTGGATGAATCAGCAGTTGTTTATAATTCCATGAAAGCAACGGTAACACTTTTAGTTAACCACGGACTTCGCAGTTACATTTGAATTCAAATAATTTGAAATTAATATTCAAGCAAAAAAAATAGTTCATTATTAAAATATATTTGTTAAATTTTACTTATTCCCTACCAGTAACAGTACGCTTTGTTATAATTTACCTGTATTTGATGAGGCAGACCTTTGTTAACTAGGTAACAACACGCTGATCAGAATGCAACATTCCTATGTACATACAGCATTGGACAAATTATTATCAATTTTTTCAATCAGTAAACTTTTTCATATTTCATCACATAACTCGATAGAATCAAGTGATGCAACTGTAAAATGGTTATCTTTACCAAGAATAACATATCGAATTGAAAATCAGCAAGTATAGTATTTCCTAAATGATCATTGGCAATTTTCAATGAGTTAACACGCAAAGGCATGGAGTGAATGAGTTTTTCGCAAAGTTCCGTCATACTTTCAATGCTAGCCCATGTCGCTGCAATTTGTGCAGTTAGCATTTGCTTGTTTGTAATAATATGTTCTTCATCTCTGGCTTGAGAACTGCTCATAAATTCTCTATTGGTTTTAAGCCACGGCTATTAGCAGGCCATGGTATTAAGTTATACCATAACCCTCAACAAAACGGGTGCCTTCACACCCCTTGTGATATGGAGCAATACCATGTATGAAAATGAGGTATCCTGTCCCTGTAAATCCTTTTTCCTTTGACTGTTTACATAGCTGAGGGGTCAGTTGGTGCTCCAGTAGTTCTTTGTACTGTTGCTGGTTCATTTTACCCTGAACGGCGGAGAGTCTACCAGTTCGTTAAATGCTCATAGAGCTCCATATCATGACCTGAGTGGGACGTTTGACCCGTTGAATGATGCAGTCTTCCATCATATTTTCACCAGATAATTGGCAAACATATAGCGATTGCTTGTCAGGGCAAAGGACGATGCACTCATCGGTGAGAATCACCTGAAATGAAACACTGAAAAACGCAGAAAACACAGCAAAAGTAATGTAGACGCAATTTTTCTGGAAAATCCTTATGAAAATGAAACTTCCGCTTCTTACCAGCTCTCACTCTTCTTTGGTCCATTTTTGAAGCTGTTTGGCCCATTCCTGTCGCTTTTCTTTCATTTATTTGGTCAACTTTTGCTTCTTCGGAGGCCTGTAAGCTCGAAATCCAGAATCGAAAGCCGTCTCCTTAGTGTTCTTAAACTAACTGCAACGCCATGCTTTTCCAACATATTTTGTAGCTGTCAGCTAGATGCTTTGCGATACTTTAGGCATTCCCTTAGTATAATTGAGCCATCTCGAGCTGTTGTTTCTCTTATGCGACCACATTTACCGGAGCGTTTAGAGGACGGGGTAAATACTTTCTCAATTTTTTTGAAGTCAACATACAGACGCTGGACTGACACCAACCTTGGTTGCAATTTCTGCTCCTTTAGCCTCTTCTTTCAACAAAATTTCAATTTGTGCAGGCTTTCGAGCGGTTAGGTTGCATAATTTAATCATTAACAAGCCAACACCATCTAAACTCTGGCGCTCAACACGGTTGTATCTATACTTGAGAAAGCACCTTGCGAAATATAAATAAAAGTGATTAAACATACCTATAAATTGATCCAAAATCCAAATTGATCCAAAATGTAATCCTGAAAGGTAGACCGTAGCTGTAAATATCGAAGTATGATAAAAATGTACTCGCCCGTTCACATATCTAGGGTACCTTTCACATCAACCAATTTGTCATCATTTACAAAAAATTCTCACATACTATGACTTTGCGTGTTAAGAGAACGAAACTTGTCAAAGGATCATTTGCGAAATACAAGCTTGATGATTTTCAATTCGATATATATTATTCGTTGTAAAATAACCATTTTACAGTTACATCATTTGATTCTTACGAGATGTATGATGAAAGATTAAAAATGCGGCTGATTGAAAGCAATGGCTAATAATTTGGCCAATACTGTATATCGCAGTTCGCACCAAATGTAACTTTTGCAAGAACGATATTTTCTTGTATCAAATGGATTGTCTTTTCCTGTAAAATGCGCGCTTTTTCCCACTAAGATCTATTGTAACCTCAAATAACCAATAATTATGGTGATTTAATCATGCTTTATGCTTAAAACTGCCTCACAAAACAATTACTAAAGACTGCCATCCCGCGAAATAATATATATGAAAGGGAAAAAAGTATTCCTAAGGCAGAACAGATACATATGTATAGAAATGCAAATTCTTAAATTTTTATTTTTTCTAATTGCATTTGTTCCATCCTGGAACAATTCTTTTTGGGCTTTTTGGAGAAGAAGATGGAAACTGTCATTTATAGATCAAATATATTGTCAACATTAGTGTGGAATTATGTGAAATATTCTCACCTTATAATTGATTTGGCAGGTTGTTTCCCAAAATGGTATGCTGATAAACTAAAAGATAGGAGCAAAGATTTGTTCTACACCACGATGAAATTATTGTATAGTTGTTGTTGATGAGGAGTAGCTAATTCGCATCTTTCGTTACCTCTGAAATAGCAGGTAAGGGTTTGTTTGCGGAAGTAACAACATGTGTAAGGACATGAAGCTTTTCTTCAGACGTTACAGCCTGATTTACTCGATATAATACTGCATTTCACGTCCACAGTAGGTTAGGGTATATGTACCGCTGAACCAATGTTTCAGTAATCTTCTTGTTCACCTTCCGCTCAGTGCCATAAATGGAGTTCCAGTAATCAATGAAAGGACGGGAGGGGGGTATGAGCAAGGAGTTTGATAGTGACCGGATGGTATAGTAACATATTTTAGCCACATAATGCTTGGCTTTGGCTACTTGGTATTTGGCTTATTCAGAAAGGTGAAACTGAAAATCATACTGGATTCCAAGGTCGCAGTTTTACTGCGGTATGGAAATGTTAGTCTTTGTTATTATTGGCCAGTGGGCGATCAATAAACCGTGCGATATAATGCTTCGTTTTCCAGTCAGACTTAACACCAAATTCCGAAAAAAATACATATAAGTGGGGATCGGTAAATTTTGAGCCTGAGCATGACAAACAACCAGGAAACATATGGCAGACCTTCAGCTTGAACTTGAACGTCAAATGCAAAATAAGCAAAATTTATCAAAAATTTCGCCGTCGGTATTACATAATAACGTTTTTGAATTGACGGGGGACTTACTTTAATTATAAGCCACTTAGTTTCATGCTCCCGCCGAACCACGTGTGCCACATCATACATTTCAGATTTGGTATAACAACCTGAATTAAATCACCCATCACGAAAACTACGGTCAATACATTTTGTTTGTTATTGTGATGTTGCGTTGATGAAACAAAAACAGGCTGTGTTGTCTTCACATCGTTTTTCCAAAGCGCTTCACCGAGAGAAGCAAGATGAAGTCACTAGCCAGTACCATTCATGTTCGCTACGTCGTCGAACCGGACACGCATGAAGCGCACGGAAGGAATCCAGTGAACATTGTCAGTAAAGCTAAATGCGCAAACTCTAATCCCAAGGAATATTATTGGTGTAAACAAACTCAGGACTACTCAGCTCACTAACTTAAAAACTGATGATTTTCTAAGATTGTGATTGCGATGTCTCACTTCACGCCGATCGGAAATACAGCGTTATAGTCCAGGCATATGCATCGCAGTAAAGAATGCATGAGATAAGACTAAAGTCTGCCTCCTCTAAGCAAACACGCTGACAGGAATATTTATTCGCAATACGTATTGGCAATAATTTAGAGATGAATACGCATATAGTCGCTAACTCTTGTGACAAAACCTCGCAATATTCGCACATTGAACTGACCAAGAGTTAAGCCAAGAATGATCAAGAACAACCGAGGCAATCGGTCATACACATTGAAACAAATGTACGAGAACGTGAATCAACGGGTCTATAAAAATGAACGCCAATAAAGACAGGTATAATAAACAGTCTTCAGGCAATAACATTAAAACTTTCAATTCGGTTTCGATTCATTTACAGTTCTTCGACTCCTTAAAGTGTTTGTCGTTCAAAATTAATTACGAAGTCCAAAGTAATGCATAGTTTAAAGCACAGAGGGATCCTATGGTTTTTAACCTTTTAGAACATAAAGCCGCTGGTAATCCATGAGAACTTGAACGTAAAATATGAACAATCCCCTTTAGATTCAACAGTGATGCAACTGTGATGAGCGCTTAAAAATGTGCTGATTGACAAAAATTTCCAATAATTTGGACAATACTGTAGCTGCTCTGGAATATCCTAGAAAATATCAAGCTATTTTGCAATGGACTTAAAGGAGATATGCTGACTGACAGATTGGGCTGCATAAGCACCATCCTCATCTATACAAGAAATTACATAAAAATATGGTTGCTAAATAATCCTGTTCGTATTTTCCTGTCTATCGATTTAATGGTAAATGTTGAGTACCTGCTTCAAACTTTTCCCTCAAACAGTGAATACCCGGTATTTGTTCATGGAATCATGCATTGGGTGTTCATCACAACCTTTATGCTAAATAACTCTTTACTTTCCGGGTAAGAAATGCGAACGGTTAACTTTACATCCCACTACCTCTCCCAACCTGGGAGTACGTGCACAAATGGCAAATATTATGATCTGTCGGAAGTGGGCACTGAGATTACCTGCCTAAATATACGCATGTAATGCGTACTCAGTTGTACAAGGGCAGCACAATGGTTGTCTTATCGTCTGTAAGAACAACAAAACCAAGACATTTGTTGCAATGCGAGTAATCACTGGGATACTATGCATCAGCCGCAGCACCAATTTGCTGCTTTTGAGTGTATACGCGTGCCAAAATATTCCCTTTGGTCCATCAAAACGGCGCGAGGAATCCGTCGAATACTTTTTCGCTTTTTCGTTGTAAAACTTGGTTTGATAAATATTGCATTTAAGCGATTTGGATGTACCATAAATTTGCAACCGCAAAACTTATGCTTATCTTGGATTATGTTGACAAGACTATTGCTGAAAACTACATAGTTTTCGATCAGTGTAGATTAAATCATAGGTTGCAATTCTAGTTTGGATATAATTAGCAAGTATGGACGATGACCTTCGTTTAATTGCAATGCCTAAGATGCATGGCGCTGATGGTCTGTATCGGAATTCCCTAAAGCCACTCCGTTTGTGCAAAAATGTTTGTTGTAACCAACCGATCATTTATTTCGCGTGCCATTTAATGAAACGTATAATTATTGGCTGGACATAAGCCAAAACAAGCGCCACTGCGGTCGCGATTAATAAATGTACATAGCTTACGAAGCGCGGACGTAGAAATTTACTTCTGTCGTTAGGGATGTCCGAAATTTTATTAATATTCCAGGATTTCGGCGATCCCATATCTTGGTAATACGTTTACAGATGTTCAAACAGTTATGAGAGGCAATTCAAATGCTAGCAATAATGAGATACTTGTCATTGATTTCTATGCAAACATATAAAACCTTAGATTTTGTAGCTCAAATATACTAGTAATTTGTTGTAATTGCTCTGCTGGAGATAATTAGTCCTTGCCTTTTTGGAAAATTCTTCAAGCGGCACTTCGTTCTAAGTTGGCCGCCTTCTATGATGCACTGTCTTTCTTTTATTTGGCTACATTTGTTATCAGTTTGACCTATACACCCGATATTCTGAACTCGCTATATGTTTCCGCGCTTGCAGTAGGTGCCTTTTCTAACGGAGCAGCCATAATGATTACATTGAAACGAATTAACAGGAAGTGCGATCATTGAGCAAAGGAAACACAGCGGTTGCTGGAAGACTGCTGTTTCGAAGCTAAACGAGGTATTATTAGAATAACTATCCTACTTACCTCAACATGCTTATGCGTTTAATTAAAATGGATTTACTGATAAAGATTTTAACTTTCTGAGAATATTCGCATGCTAGTGCCATTTTTCTGCAATTGACCTGATTTTACGAGGAGGTGGGTGACGCAGGCATATCCATATAAGCGTTCAACTCTCAACACCTTGACTGCCCTTGCGTCTACCGTAACTGTGGCGGCGGGGTCATCATTTGCACAAACACCCGCGAGCTGCTGCTTAACCTTTCAAAACGTAGTGCTGTCGTTTTTCTATATCATAGAGGGGATCGATATCAACATCGTCAAAAGAAATGGCTGCAACTCAGCATCATGGCGCGAGTTGCCTCTTGTCCACATTGGTGGAGCAATTTTGTGTCATGCTGAGCTACGAAATATCTTAGTCACACCATATGAAAGAAGTTATTACAAAAGTCAGGAAACTATCATTCTACGCCTTACACCTGAAAGATGTTTCTGGTCAACATTATTTGCTACTTCGCTTTGTCCCTTCCTGTGTTATTCTCTACCGAACGCACTGCTCAACAATTATTTTACTGCTCTATTTGGCAGGATTTCAGATTAATCTCCAGGTCGTTAAAACAATTGTCGCGATGCACCGGTGGGTCAAAACTGACGTGTGTTGATATACGTGCATCCACTCATGTTGGTTCTTGCTAAAGATTAGCATCAATTGTATTGGTCGACACAATTCATCCGCTTTTTGTATATTGTCGGAATATATGTCAATTCATTAGCCTTCAGAAGTCCAAAACCATAAATATCCGTACACGAGCGTATCGTTCGGCATTATCCTTTTAGCTAGCGCAACGTTTGCAAAACCGAAGCAAAGTTGCGTAACAATTCGCATAATATTACGAGGATTTCGCTTTTCTTCAATTAATGTTCCCCTTTGTTGGATTACACTCATATTGCGCTTTCTCGCTGCAAGCGTGTGTATTACGGCTGAATATCCACCCCTCTGATTGCGTTAAGCAATTCCTTGATTTGTCTTCAAAATATCAAGCTGGGCTCTGTTCACACTACTCTGTGCAGATTGTAAGCTATTCCTGTGGCTCGTACAATGGCCATCGGGTTGAAGTGGATGAAAAAACTGCTGTTTGCCGGCCAACCTCAAGTATGCCGTACTACTAAGTCGATAATACACGGTCGTTACGATTGATTCAGCGCGCGTTATTTGTTCTTAGTGATAACCAATCTCGCGCTTATTTCTTGAGTGATCATCACAATACCAATGTATTCAAATCCCATGTGCAGCGATTGATTGATTGTCTGGGTTTTAGCCATGTATCCGTTGTACTCCCTTTAGCTGCGGAATATTACGATGCAGACGCAGAGTTGCTGCCTCTTGTAGATATTGTTGATCTTAAGTATGCGTATAGGATTGTTTGGATTTTTATAGTTTATGGCTCTCCAAGTCAGACCATAATAAACTCCCTGCAGTTGTTTTATCAGTTTACATGCACTTCGCACTTATATGGTGCAGGTGTTGTTTCAGAACCATTAAAATATGAGAATCCGTTAACCTTGATAGCGACTAACTCGAGGTTGTTGGTTAGTTATCAATATTGGCAGTTGTACCAGCATCAGTGGGCGCGTTACCACTGAATATGCTTCACTTATAGCGCAAGCTACAACTGCCAGTTCTATGGTGTCCATAGGACGTTACTGTCGGTTAAGAAATCATGTTTAAAAAGCAGAGCTAAGTCATCTCAGTATGAGGAGAGAGACTTTTTATTTGCAACTCTTAAAATCGCTGTTTGCCGAGCATTGCTGCTTTTGGATGGCACAAGCATGTCCGCAAATGCGACACGGGCAGGTACGTGCTACGCAGTGTTCAACTGTTTAGTTTCTTAGAATGATCTATAGTACTGATGAATCTGCGCTTGCCAGAGCAAGTGCTTTGTTTAGGTAGCCAATACTTACCGAGTATGGCATTGTTTTGTTTACATATTCATGCTGAGGCGATCTTGGTTTTTACACAAAATTTGACAGAGGGAAATGGAGACGCTATATACCAAACTGTGTGCTGTTTGTCCATCTCAATTTCTTAGCTGGAGTCTAGGCGGGCCGCGTGGTGCGCGACTTGAGACTTTGCAAGCAGCTATCAGTCAGCATCATTGGCGCGCTTGCTGCAGTCTCCAAGTTTAAATTAAGTATAAAGCATGCTTGGTGCTGAGTTACCTGCCGGATAATGACAGATTATGGAGCGGGACAGTAAAATCCTCAAAGAAACTGTCTCACATTGTCGCCTAAGCTTTACATGATAGAGCGCTATTGTAACCGTAGGTTGTTGACAAAATGTGTAGACGCTTTGAGTTTAAATACTTGTTTGGTGTGCCTAAATTTTTCGATAGATCCATTTTAGTTATCTCCTAGTACGCATCATCATTCCGCATTTTATCATGATAAACCACAGTAGGCATTAGTTTCAGCTGTCTACTCTTTTACTATTGATTATGATAATGAATTAATAGGTAAGTAGTTTGCATGCCGCAGTGCCATCCTTGCGGCCGAAGTTGGGATCTTGAACGCGTTACCTTTAAACGGCTAGCCGAAAAACCTTCTCGTGGTACCAGCTGGGTGATCAGGTTTCACCACCTTTCAGCAACTGGTTCGATGGCAGGGTTCCGAGGACTGGTGCGCTTTTGCCAGGCAAGCGTTCTCCCTATAAATAACTACAAAGTAACCACCTAAACTGCAACATGGCGTATATGACACGCCAACAAGCAAACTCCCTCCGCTTGCTTACTAGGAGAATCTTATCAAATTTCAGTTTTCAGAAGATCTTACAAAAATTTGAAACGCAATCAACCGCAGTCAAATGAATAGAAACGCATTTACAAACACGAGCAAAACCCAACATACGTACCTGTAGACTTGTATAAAGCCACATATATGAAAATCTTGTTACACTATAGCACAGCACTTAATCAATTATTATACCTTTTATGATCATGTCTTCAAAGGCGTTTCTCGCATAATCGCGAAGCATTAGCTCATGAATTATATGTAGTATATCAAATGATATAGTTTTCATTACGTTGCAGATGCAAAACAACCTTGATATATAAAGCGGTATTAATGTTTATGTAGGTTAACCACATTAGGAGTAAATAATTTCGGAGTAAATCATAACATAATATAGGTATAGTAGGAAGCACTTGGCTACATAATAAAACATTATATTAACACATTTTAATTCAAAAGCTAAGTGGATCACACACCTATTAGTTCAAAACGTGTCTTATACCGAATATGCGCAAGCAATTAAGTAAATTACGACTTACGTTACATCACTAGCATAATTTATGTTGCTGAGTATTACCCGGTTTTTCCAAATGTGTCGTGGGTACTTTCTTCTGGTTATGATTTCTGACTTTGGATCACGTTAGCGTTACCTTTAGTTAGTGAAACGCTTTACAAATTTGCAAGAACAAGCACATTTAAAGGTTTTACATAAGCACAGTGTTTATTCGTGTACATGGTTTTAGTACATGCTGCACAACAGATTCCGGAGAAAGCTTGATAAACTAAGAGTCTTTAGATAGCGTGTCAATAATCGAGCACGCCATCCCACATTCAAATAAGTCCTTGCAGAATTTATCGCTTCATTCAATAAATTATCCCTGTTATTTGACGCACCACATTGCGCTGACGATTTAAACTCGCATGTTGAAATTATGTGAGCAGTATATTGGTAATTTCAGAGACGAACTCACCTTCCAAATACAGTTTACAATTATAGCGTAAATTTCCGTTTCGCTTTTCTTATGCATAGGATAATGAATAATGCTTACTTCATGAATAAGAGTGGGTATTTGGTTTGAGCAGTCGCTGATATAAACGGCAATGTTAAGAACAATTTTTCTCATGCACACACAGCGGTTTGGGTAATAGCATAATATATTAATATGTTTCTTATTTTTCTGAGTATGCACACATGCATTATAGGTAAATATAATGTGAACGGCATCCGGTTTCGGGTTTGCCTGTCACTGTGCCAAGCCACAGGACGCTTGCGCCTACACAGGGACCATGGAGAGACTAGCGCTGCACCAGCCACAGCTCCAACCACACACCCCATATCCAGTTTAAACCCGAAGTAATAAAACTGGGAGTCATGTGGATGGGAGCTGCTTTTCATCAACGGTGAAAGGCCTACACTCCTTCACAGGCAAAAACATGCTTGATGTATTTAGGAATGAAGCGCCCACTCGACGGTCACTGGACCCTAGTCCGCTCCAGAATGTCTGCATGGGACCATGCTTGGAGCCTAGCACGACCACAGGAACCGTGAACACTGCCCCTAGCTACGAGCAACTGTACTCTGGAGAAATATGAACGAAGTTGTGCGTAATATACAGGTAGACATATAGTCAACAGACACATCAAGCACAACCACGAAGTAGATGTCAAACAAAATATAATCACTTGAAACGACGTTAGGAAATAAGATACTTTGAATGACGCATACAGATATTGTGACACAAGTCTTTAAAAAATAAATTGGATGCCAAAATATCCGCGTTAGATCAGGTCGTCAGAAAGTATATTTTAGGAAATGCCACAAACGCGAAAATAGTATCCAAGTTAACTACAGTTATCTTAAGCAACGTGTGCAAGTGTATAGAATATAGTTCAGGTAGACCTTTAATAAGACATAATAAGTAGCATTAGGACGAGATCGCAAAACCGCCACCTGAAATATAGAGACTAAGCATGCAAGCACGCGGTTAGTAAATCGAATACAGCTTACTTATCAACGCCGGCCGGTTCTTCCTACTTTCTCAGCGGGACTCCTCGTCGTTTCAATGATGGCCCCGAGTGGCCTCGCTCATGACTCACTAGGCGTGTTTGACTCAGGTACTCGCGGGGATCCTATGGTACACTGAGATTGGTGGTGGCTAGTTCTTGACAGATGTTCTACTCACATCTGCTGCTGTATTGCAATGGGCTCATCTCCTGGACGCCTCTTCTTGGCGACCGCAGGGTAACAGTTGTGTTACGCCCTTTCCCTGCTATGACCCAGGATACCAATCCGCAAAACTCAGCGAACGGACTATGTGCTTAACCTCTCGCCTTTTGTATGTAACTGTAATCGAAGGCTTTGGCTGATGACCCGAGTTTTCTGCTGGCAGGTGTGGGTGCCCTGTCAGTGTCCTAGTCCATCCTCTTAGCATGTTAGGAAGTGGTCCATGGTCCTCTTCTCGTAATTACATAGCAATGCGTAACTGCAGGTCCATGGGTTATAAAATCACAGAACGATTGGTTTAGAGCACGTGCTCCACGCGTTGTCTCTGACAGTGGGAGGGCATTTCCTGGTGTTCACTAGTTTGCTACTGCCGGCCTCAAGCCAGACACTTGCTGGTCAAATTGGCGTAAACCAGCCAATACCCACCTGCGGCTTTTCGTGGTCGCAAGTGTATCCTACTACGGTCGCAAAACCTATATGCATCGTTCCAGTACCTCAAAGGCTGCGTGTGACGGCTATCAAGCAGATCCCAATCTGTCTCTGCCATCACATTCCCGTGCTAGATTGGCTCCACTTTGTCTTGTGCATCTGGCCATTTAGCCGAAGTCTCCGGGCGGAGTCCCTCAAGCAAGCCGACAAAGCACATCCGCAAATACCCGTGCGATTGCCCACCAATTCAATCGTATGCCTGCTCGCAAGACGCTCAGCATCCAGTGCTGAAACGCGTGCACACTACTGGACCGGAACTCCAGCTTGCACCCAGAGCGACGCACTGCAATCCTCGCGATGAAACTGGCGCGCTAAAACATCGATATTGCGGAGCTAAGGGAGACACGACTGCGCTGAACAAGGTACGTTACATGAAGCAGGTGCTGGCTACACGTTCGACTGGGTGGGCAACGCCGCCTTAGCATCGCGTGAACATGGTGTCGGATTTGCAATATCCGATCGCTTCCATGGCCACCTGTGGGTGAACCAACAGGCATCAGCGCGCGAGTGATGAACCTTCGCCTACGAGTCGGCAGCGGTAAGTTTGCTACTTTTCTCAGCACGTACGGTTCGAGCATGTGTTATACTGATGACACGCCTGACCAGTTTTACAATCAGCTATTCTCCGGGACACCGTCTGTGCCGAGGCGCGATCGACTATGTCTGCTGGGTGGTTTCAGTGCGCGTTGGTCGTTATGCATCGGTGTGGAAAGATGTTATCGGTCCGCATGGCATTTGTTCAATGAACGCGAACGGTGACAGGCTGCTCTCAATGTGTTATACGCACGGGATGACATAAGGAACACCCGGTTTGCAATGAGTGCGAGTGATGTAGCGGCTTGGACGCACCCTCGGCCTGGTCACGCTCACCTGCTCGGCTATGTCATCGTACTTCAGCGTAGTCTATATGAAGTGTGCATGACAAGTGTACTGCGTAGAGCTTAGTGTTACGCTGATCGCAAATTGGTGCGGCCCAAAATGTTTATACATTTTCGTAAATCTATATATTGTCCGCCCGCCATGAATCGATGCAAATACAGAATCATGTGCCTTGGTATTGTAAAGAAACTTATTAATTTGGGGAAGGCGATGGCTGTACGCATGTGTGATGTGGAATGCATAGCCATAGAGGGCGACCTGTAGAACTACATTCGAGACCAGGTGACAGATACTAGCTTGGAGACCACCGGTTGCGCAAACCGTAAGCCACCCGGTTGGTTTAATGAGGATAATGCCACGATTGGCGCATTGGTGTTGATGAGGTATGCAGCACTGATGCACATGTGGCACACTCCAGTGACTCGGGGAATAAGGAAATGTTTTAAGAAATTGACGACGGCTGTCTCGAGAGCTCTGTCTCATATAACTGCATGGTGAACGGAGAAGGCGGAGCAGCTAGAACGCTAGCCGAACGCCGCCA
Source organism: Dicrocoelium dendriticum (assembly GCA_944474145.2). Lineage (NCBI taxonomy): Eukaryota > Metazoa > Platyhelminthes > Trematoda > Plagiorchiida > Dicrocoeliidae > Dicrocoelium > Dicrocoelium dendriticum. Next base: position 15,862 of record CALYDF020002631.1, on the reverse strand, counting down.
ACACAAAGTAGTATTTGACGCCTTAAAGGCCATGTATGTACCGAGATTGGAGCCTCTGCGGATGCTAAACGTCGGTAGTTTTGGCGCTGCCTGCACACGGACTGCAGATATAATGCAGCTCTGGCCGATACACTTGGCTGTCTCTTGAACAGTCGTTCATTGGTCGAATGACATCCTTTGAACTCTCTAAAGCAGCTCGATGTGAAATCAAGTCTGGCAGACAAGCCGACACTGGTTGAGACCAAGAGAGCATTTGCTCAGCTGTAAAACGGCTTTTCCGGTGCCGGCTGGATCCCTCCTGAGGTATCGACATACGGCGGAACCTCCTTGGTGATTGTGCTGCACCACCTGGTGCAATGCGTGTGGATTTATCAGGAGCTGCCTTCTGAGCTGAAGGATACGTTTGTGCTACCACTGTACAATGGCAGCATCACTGTGAATGCTCGATGCATACATATGATGCGTCTGTGCTAAAGCCTCGTGCAGCGAATATTATGAAACATTTCGTAGATAGGGATTGTTTAGGTTGCATTCAACATATTATAGTGCATCAGGTTTCAGTAAGGAAGGCTTTACTTAGAGTGCTCAAATGTGCAAACGTGCCTAGAAAACATATCTTGTTGCTAATATATCTCACACTTATCAGGATAAAGAAAATGGTATCAGCTTGTTAGGACTGTTGCTGATAGCATTTTTTAACGTTAATAATTGAGCGGGTACATACTTGTTGTGTAGAGTGAATAAAGATAAGAGGGTCAGATGCCGTTACGCAAGTGCAGTTACGCAAATATTATCTGTCCGGATTGCTGAAATGCTGGTTGAAAAGAGAGGGTTAAAGTATGAAGATAGTTATTCGTGACATGTCCCAAACTACAACAACAGGGCAAATATATTGAAGTCTATTGGACGTGATAATGATGGATGTGGTTACGGTACCCCTCCTGCATTTAATTAACAAGGATTCGAGTTCGGTGGTTAAGTGTGAGTTATCATGCCAATTGGACAAAATGTCGTCACCAATCATACATTTATATAATGGTCAATTTTAAGCTACCAATTGAATTTGTTATATTTGTTCTTATGTGGAGAAACGAGGATATTTCAATGTCGTCCCAAAATTAACTATGGAGGAATGCGTGAATTATTCCGTTTTCTGCATACTACCAATTTTTGCTAAGCGGAAAATGTATCCGACCGACTTTCCTTACTGGATATGTGTCCAAATTCGTGTGAATTAATTTGTGCTATGAAAATGGGATGAGTGAGTAATTAGGAAAATGTATATCGACTAGGCATCGAAGGAGTAACTTTAATTTATCCTTTACATTCGAGGCTTGGGAAACGGACCAACCACCGACCTAATATTTTCATTCTTAGATATCTGCCGTGAGACGAGAAGGCATCAAATTATCAAGAGACACGTATATATTGTAAAGAATTATACTTTGTCTCACACCCTGTGCCAAATTAATTTTTATAGTTGAAGGGTGAAACCTATGACATGCAATTTGGATCCGCATGCAATTAACCGATGCGCGTTAGTTAATTTCATGCCGTTGTTATTGATTATGATCGAAGATGTTATTACGCAGTAAGCAAGAATCTAACCAGAAAATTCTTAAAGAATAACAATAAATAAGTTACGATGAGCCTTGTCTGCTGCTTCCGCAAGTTAGCTTGTTTCTTTTTCTGCTCATTTGCCGTACTCTCCTGTAACTTCCGTTCCATTTATTTTCAGCCCCAAACATCTTAGTATCCTTACTCTGCTTTGATTTACGTTAGTGTTCGTTTCCACGTAATGGCGGTCGTAAAGCGCCGTTCATGCGCTGTCGACTACATCAGCAAAGCAAGCAAAATGCTTATGCTTCTACCCGGTACACGTATTATTCTCTAGTGTCCGTATTCATCAAATTGTATACATATTTTGAGAAGTTCTACAAATAACAATTACCCAGGCATTAGAGGTCTTATCGCGCGTATCATGCTGCGCGTCGGAAATTCCCCTGGAATTCTGTACTCAGCCTACGAACAGCTTCAAATGACACTGATTCGTTGATCACCCTGCTTATTGGGCAGTTACTTTGGATTTGGCCTCTCCTACAGCCACATTTAATGCTGTCGCAGGACCAGTTTACCATTACTTCCAACAAATTAAACTGCATGCACAACAATCGTGGGCGAGTTGCGCGATTTCTGGTAATATTGAGGAAACAGGGAACTGCACCAAATTATAAGAGCTGCATCGTTAACATTTCGATCATTTGCATGACTGCAAGTTTGGAAAGAGAAAACACAAAGGCGAGTGGATTGAAGCATCCCATATTTTATTTGCTGTGCATTGTTCTTCATTATAAATTTACTGGAGCCCGTAAAAGCACATATATTTGTAGTAACCCATATTTTGTTAAACTCGGGACTGTAGTGATCACACATTTTGTAGTTTGCCTGATCACCAACACATAGGTTAACTAAGTGCAATGAATCAAGCGTAACGTAGCTGAAAAAATAGGATAAATCATCTCTGTACGATTATCCTTCACTTAAAATTGTACCTAAACTCTATTAGAAATATGGGATTCTAGGGACGTAATTGAATTCATGACACATACTGAAATCGTTTAATTAGGGTAAACTATGGCGATGAGTAGGCACAGCCATTCCAGACATACCCCGTTTAGAACTTTACCTTGATGATTGAAAGTCCCTTTGAAAACGTCATTTGAAAGTGTCATTTGTGTATTCAAAGTTTTACACCGACGAGTGTTTTACCACCAGTGGCGAGTGATAGCAGAAGCGCATTTAAGCAATCCAACCTGAATATGCAAAAGTATATTGTCAACAAACAATGATAGTTTGGAAAACTTCGGAAGCATGCTGCCAACGTGTTGATCAGGACTTGCATGCCTTCAATGTAAACATGCAATGTTTGTCCTCATGTTCTCTTATCGGAAATAAATTAAATAAATATGCGTACTTGCACGTGCAAACCACCAGGAAACATATGGCAGACCTTCAGCTTGAACTTGAACGTCAAATGCAAAATAATCAATATTTGTCAAAAATTTCATCGTCGGTATTATGTATTAATGCTTTTGATTTGGCGGGGGCTTACTTTAATTATAAGCCACTTAGTTTCATGCTCCCGCCGAACCACGTGTGCCACATCATACATTTCAGATTCGGTATAACAACCTGAATTAAATCACCCATCACGAAAACTACGGTCAATAAAGTTATGTTTGTTCTTGTGATGTTGCGTTGATGAAACAAAAACAAGCTGTGTTGTCTTCACCTCGTTTTTCAAAAGAGCTTCACCGAGAGAAGCAAGATGAAGTCTCTAGCCAGTACCATTCATGTTCGCTACGTCGTCGAACCGGACACGCATGAAGCGCACGGAAGGAATCCAGTGAACATTGTCAGTAAAGCTAAATGCGCAAACTCTAATCCCAAGGAATATTATTAGTGTAAACTAACTTAGGGCTACTCAGCTCACTAACTTAAAAACTGATGATGTTCTAAGATTGTGATTGCGATGTCTCACTTCACGCCGATCGGAAATACAGCGTTATAGTCCAGGCATATGCATCGCAGTAAAGAATGCATGAGATAAGACTAAAGTCTGCCTCCTCTAAGCAAACACGCTGACACGAATATTTATTCGCAATACGTATTGGCAATAATTTAGAGAAGAATACGCATATAGTCGCTAACTCCTGTGAAAAAACCTTGCATTATTTGCACATTGAACTGACCAGGAGGCTGAGCATACAAATTTTAAGTCTTTCGAAGTGTATATCCTAACAACCGCACTAAAGGGCACGTGCTACTCTAAGATCTTACCTATAGCATTAATTCATTAAATACAGCAAACGAAATTGTTCAGTGCTGTGGATTCAGCTAACCGTATACAGCTACATTTTATTCTGACGCGGCACCAGCTTGGGCCAAATACATTCATGAAGCGCAATGCACATTTACTTTACCCATGCATTTGTATTCAGCGGATTTCTTGCAATCGCTGCTATCGTTGCGCAAACATAATTGCAACGTAGCTACCTACATTCATTTGAAAGCACTGTCAGTGTCAACTGTGACTTTGACCATGTCATTATCATGAATCTTTAAAAAGCCTTTTAGAACATCAGACCTTTAAGATATAAAGGCGTGCTATCTTTTCCCTGATTGCTATGGGTGGTATATGTTTGGAAAAGCGGACGTTCGCCTATTGGGTAACATTCTCAAAGGAAACGTATTTTGTGGAAGCGCGATCACTAATGGGCTACGTAAAAAATAAAGATAAAAATATATCATCCGTCAACCGAATGATTTAAAATCGAGAATGGCTTGTTAGAGTTAGATCGAAAAATTGTATGTTATAAGGACCAATGTCATACACCTACAATGTTCCAAACCCATTGAACTTGCTTTATCTTTTACACGTTAACATGCCTGAGAGCCATGTATCTGTAGGTATGAGATACTACTATTCAGCAGTGGACGCAGGTGCTGTTTTAGGGACAATATCTGACCTTAAGGAGGAAAATTGCGACATTCCGCATGATCATTAATGTTTTTGCACAATTTTGCAATCTTCATTAACGATCTCAGGAGTGCATTTAACTAGCTTTCCCTATTTCGATGCATCTCGATAATAAGGGCAACCGGTAACTCGAAATATATGGACCTAATATACTTAGAACATTACCATTTTATTAACGGAAAAACAAATATACTCCAATTAAAAGTGGGGTATTATAAACCAGTACGTGTTCTCCACTAGTTAAATATTATATATTGTCTGGCGGACTAACTCTTTGGACAGCCTGATAAAGGTTCCAGGTTACAGTAGCGATTCTATTTATCCACGCATTTTGTAGCAATCCTCGTAGATAACTGAAACCGGAAAACAATGATTTTTATCTTCCGGAGTGCATTCGTGTGTTTCAGTTTTACTGTCTTGGATCTGTCAAAGTTGCGCTATATAGGGCACACGATACAAGCGTGGCAAACCTGGAAACATTCAAGGTGGGATTCCCGGAAATACCAAACGGAAATGCAACCAAGTTGTTAATAGTTTCTTATGTATATTATACCGATCGCGAATGTAAGTCCTGGGTTTGCAGCGTTAATGTGAAAGTCTCTTACGCACTCACCTCATCTTAACGCACCAAAAGTTGGAAAACTCAAATAACTTTACAACCACCGTCTGAAAAATAAACGCGGAATAAAACTAATTAGATTCGACTTGACAATATCAACAAAACACAGGCTTTTTTAGTTGCACTAGGATTTGTCCATTCGGATGCTTCAGTCGTAAAGCTGTTTCTTTGTTTTATTTACTTCAACTTACTAGTCAAATAAATAACGACTGGGTGATCAATGCTCACAGTGTATTACGGGTTTTGATCAAGGACAAAGTTGTAACTAACAGTACGTTCACTATCTTGTCAGTAACCTGGAGTAGGCGGAAGGACATGTGTGCTAACAGAGTTATCACGGTGATTTCACATATCTGCAGTTTACCATGCTTGCACATGTTTTATGTTAAACATGAATTGCACAGACACCTTCATACGATATTTATTAAGTATAAACATACTATCCGCTTTACCCCAATGTCTCTATTCTTCCTTATTATCTGACTCCGTCCCATATGACACAAGATGGGTTGCCGTCAACATGGCAGTCATTACTTACAAAAGTTAATCTTGTCCCTGCGAACTTAAGAAAATCGGCCTATAAACGTTTGGAAAATGTAAGGTTGCAGTGCTGAAAACATATTGTTTGGTAGAACATAACATAATATTTTATTATTAATTAATACTATACGGATTGACAATTGAACATCAACGGAAGCATCACTAGCAATTACTATAGTATATTTTGAATTCATGAAAATTGCTTTACAGTACAAATGGTTCATCTGGCACTGAGAAACAGTGTCCAATAAGGGACGGATCCTACTTGCTTCAAAGACATTCCCACATCCATGGATGTTGATAGCAATGTTTATTCCACATTAAATAAGGACATTCATGAAATTTATTCGTTTGGTTTTAACTGTCGTTTACTACAAGTTCAAGTATATTGCAATTGTTATGTCTCCAAGCAGATGGAGGGTACCAATGTGACGATACAGCTGAAACCGTCAAAGGAAAGCAAACGAGTACTAAATAATTGTGTATGAAAGCTGGCATAAAAGGCTAATGTAAGTGGCAATTTATTTGTAGTATTTATACTGTGAAGATAAAACAAGTCAACTCCTATAGCTTACACGTCAGTGTGTATCATCATGGGCCGTTGTGAATTTGGATGCTTTAACCTTGTATTGTGAAGCAGCAGGCACAGAAAGGTACTTTAGGGAAATTAAACATTTCTGAATCTCAAATTCATATTAGCCTGGTTGAGCAATATATGTTTTAATTTATGGAATGACTGTAAGGCTATTTTGGCTCGTTGGCATTTTTCCTTTCCTTAATCGAAGGTGGAGGTTATGTTGCTTGTAACCCAGTAAAGGAAAAATAAATGGTGATTTGTAGAATGTATACAACTTGCGTTTCATCCTACCTCGCATTTGGGGCAACGAATTATTGCTGGTGGCGTCTAGTATTTACAATGTCAGTACAAATGATATTGGAAGAAACGGTATTTTGGTGGGCTACTGCTTTAAGAGCACACTTGTAGGATGCAAAATATTCGGTTGAGATTGCCGATCGAAATTGCGAATGCGTGCGGAAGATTGAAAGTCCGAAAAATACAATTTGTTTCTTCAGTGTCTGGTAAGGGCTCATAAATTTTAAATCCAAATTAAACTTAACCTTTGCTGAGAACAGAAAACCAGTAAAAATAAAGTAATTGCTAAGGCTAAAACACACAAGAACAAGCAATATGCATCATTAGTGTCAATTCAAGTGGTCTCTAAATTGCGCGTTCCACCTGAGCAATGTGGAGCTCGAACTTGTAACTTGGCGGCTTCCGGTCTGATGTTAAAACCCTTAAGCAATGGAGGATTACGTGGATTGCAGCGCCAGAAAGCTGAAATTGTAAATATGAACGGAAAAGAACACGTGGAGCGGTTAAGTGTACGGATTTTCCGTGACAAAGATGCGACAGACCAAGTAAGACAGGTTGTGATTTAAAACTACAAAAAATATGCCGAGAATTTTGTATATACAAATATACATAAGTATATACACATTTAAGTCTAGTACCCAGATCATCCTGCAGATAGCAGAAATTAATTGGAACCGTAAAAGTCTGGAAAGCATAATAATGAATGAATAGTAGGATTATGTAACCACTTGAAGGCCGAGTTTTGAATAGTGTTGAATAAGGAGGTACTTTTACTTAGCCTTGTCACAAGATGATTATAAATTTTAGCCGTTTATATTTAGCTTCAGTGGATAGAACTACATTATTTCATAAAATCAAAACAATCTCGCTAATCAGTACACACCTTACACTGCGATTCATTCCCCACTGTTCTTTTTTTGAAAGCAATCATCTTTCGGCGTCAGTTGATTACATGCCCTGCAATGAAATCTTTTAGATTGAGCGAAGATAATCTACCTCCGCAGAAGTTGCGTCACAATTTTTTGTAGCTCCTAATGGACCTCAACTAACAGAAAGCACCAAGTAATATTGCAGCGTTTTTATCCATTTTAGAAATGAATAAAGAGGTAGTTGGACAGTGAAGACAGAAATTGAAAACGAAATTGCCTAGCTATGTTTTGTACATCTTGATTGGCACACTTGACGCAGAACTAAATGGGTAATACAACCTCCGTAAAACCAACTACTATTCATGCGGATTCGGTACAAGCCAAACACTGAACACTAAAACTGTTAGGCCAGTGGTTAAAATTAGCACGGTTGACGGAGATAAGTAATGAAGAGCAATCTGCGCAGTACAGCAAGTGCTTAGTGTTAGCTAACTAATAAAGACTAACTACTGAAAACTAAATAACCATCAACTAACTAAATAAAGTATAACTGACAGCTAAACAACAAATAAATAAATGACAACAACTAAATAACAACAACTAAAAGACAACAATAAATTTAATAAACAGAAAAGCGTGCTTACTGTACCTTTATTAGTGCGATTTAACAGTGCATTTTGCCTGCATTACCAAACATGAGGGGGGCTTTGTCAGCAGGGTTGCCCTTCGTTATCTAAACTTATTATATTACTTTAGCATCAATATTAAAATACATGGAGTATTGTAATATTTTGAAGAAGGTAAAATGGGAAGATTTGTTTGAAGAACGATCTTAGTTTAAAAAAGCTAACATATTTGGCCACGAGTTTCACGTCGTAAACATGTTTATGTTTTGCTTGCGTGAAAATTTAATAAAATATATTAACGCTATATTTATAAACAGTGCGCGACACAGACAATCATAGCACTGGAAGGTCAGCCAGGTAGTCAAACATAGATAAATAAACGCCATTTCTTCGAAGCACTATCATGATTTGGTTACATTCCGAAATATTGTTTATAGCATGGAAGATAAATTGTCATTCATCAAGTAAATATGGCTTGCTTGTCTAAGAGACAGCGAAGCTAGCAAACGTGTGAATACCGCTACCACTAACCGAACTGAGGGTGTGGGCCCGGAGTAGAAGCTATATGCAAAAACGTTTTTAGTAACAGCATAAATTGAATCGAAATTCAAAACGACTAGATCGATGTCGTTGCTACCTACAAAATAGCAGCACTCGCTTAACTGGTTAGTCTCGGAAGTTAATAATTGGCTTTATTTGGAATATCCGTCTGTTGGGGATTCCTGGTAAATTCGTATCTCAATCCTAAAGCAAGTTTCGGTGGATCGGAATGCAATCCTTACAGCAAAAATTTGGATAGTTTTTGGAGTATATATTATTAGATATTGTTCGATTTATTAAAACGACTCGCGGAAACATAACGAGAGTAAATAGATGTGCATGTTTTAAACAGTCGTCGTGAAGAATAGGCCGATACACTTTACTCAATCATAAGGTGGATATAAACTAGTGCCAAGGTCACATCAGCAGGAAATCCGGAAGACGCTATAAGCAAGACCTGCATTACAGTGTTCGCCCCATAATATGGTCTCACATCAGCCCCTAAAATTCCCTAAACTGTGTTTGGCCTGTTAAATTGTACAAATGTCAGTGCTCAAGGTAGCGGTATGCTTATTGATTCGATAACGCAGACCTGGCAAATTAACGTACGGTTCCTACAAGTTTCGACGGGGTTTCGCATAAACATCTGGTAGTGTTACGTGGCCATATCGTATCTCCAGTTGTGAAGAAAGACACAAAAGCGTTTTGGTTCAAGTAGACTTTTAGTGGAGTTGCGAGTTTTGCTGACGCACTTGTTCCAACTGTCGAGCTTGCAACTAACCCAACGTAACCGGATTATGTACTCCTTTATGAGAACGTGGTTATGGCCTATAGCTTGCTTCTTGCCAACCATATCGATACCAAGGATTGCTTTCCCATAGTCGCCTATCTTTCGCTGCAGTGGATCATCACAAGTAGATCTACGAATCTTGTTCCGTGCGCAGAAGAAGCACGACTAGTAGTAACTAGCGATGTCACGCCATATATGTAGCCCAACAGAACCAAGGTCAAATTGCAGCCTCTGATTCTTATACTATGTATGTACGAACAATTACTGGATCCTTCTCATCACTTTATGGTTACGTATGGGAGCGCCATAATTAGCACATAAAGCCAGTTGGTTATAAAAATAGAGTCAAGCAGCCGTAGTGCCCGGAGGTATTTGTTTCCTAACCGGCCCCTACAAACTCCTGTTTTGCTCGTTTATAGTTAGACCTGACGACGTAATTACACAAGAGAGGCAATTCTGGGTCCGTCGATCAAAACTGCATGCAATTCTTTCCTTCTGATGCTTCCTTATTGACAACAATAAGGCAAGCCGATGTGGGTATTGAGCACCTTTCCTAATCCTTGGCAGACTTAAGGGACAGCTCTTTGGCATTCCTATGATTTGTGCCTTGGCCACGTTGAAATTTAAAGCATTATAATTGTATCCGCCGCTGCCAACGAGCAATTTGTCCATTGCAGTGTATACAATTTTAAAGCTAAAGCAATGTTTTTTAGCAGGCACAACTAATTTGCAGCCAAACATTTAGTGCAGTAATTGCTGTGTGAAAAATATTATTGCCAGCGTATCCCTTCATGTTAAGTATTAGTTACTTTTACTGCGCGAAAGTTTTCTGCTGACATATTCGATAACCGGTTGGACCCCTACAGTAGTGCGTTGTCAGAAATTAGCTGCAACATCAGTGTCACTTGTTTCAGTGCGTAAAATGATTACACCCGCGGATGAACCCCTCAAGGAATGTCAAAATCAATGATTCATATTGTGCAGTCCGCAGCATTTCAAATGGTTCCTGCTTCGCAATTTCTTAAACGAAATCTTAAATGGCCTTCAGGAACGCGTTCATTGAACTAGTAATTTTCGCAAACTGCCGGATAAAGCTTTGATATATAGAGGCGTGACCGAAAGAGCAACACAATTCGTCAACGACATTTGGGACACAGCATGAGCGGACCCGCTCATATAGTAAAATTCTTCTCTTGTGAATTGGCACTGCGATTCTAATTTTTATCCCATGTTTAATAGACGATTATTATGGCTATAAGGCTATGATTGATTTTTGCCCTAGTTCTGTTGTGCACAATTTCAGTGTCTAGACAAACTAAGAAGTTTTATTATCAAATTTACTAGAGCTGTTATAAGCCCCATTGATAAACCGAACTGCACAATCTAGATTGCGTACAATCCGGAAAAGACAACAAATGCGGACATGTGTACCGCATTTAGGTGCAGTTCGACTAGACAAGCACCCGAATACAGGTTCAAGTTAGTAAAACAACATGAGAAACTAAGTGCATTAATTGTGTCCCACAGTCTTGGCGAACAAAAAGAAGCTTTTCCAATGACCAAGCTAATCCTCAGATATTCTACCAAATGCCTCAGTCCTCCACTGTTTTGGAAGATCGATAAGCAGTATACAGGGCATTTAAGTCGATCCTACAATACCGCGTTGTAAAAGTTATTGGATAGTTTGTTTTACTTCACCTCCTGGAACTGACTAAGCGCACTTCATGCTGATTGAAAAGTAATAGTTGCATAGCTTGTGTATATAGCGCGTTGCAAAATATTGCATTAGTATATTTCAGCATCGCTTCAGGCAAAAGTAAGTAGGCATTTAAATAATAGGTCTCTCAACTCACTGTAATTAAAGGTGGGTAGTTATTCATACATATATAAAAGAAATAGTTATCAAGGATCATTTCAACCGCACAAATTGTTCACACCGAGTCTAATAGGGTAGAATGGTGATATCTGCTGGGTTATTTCTGTGGTTTTGCTGACAAAATTAAGTAAAGTTTAAAAAGTTAAAATGGTTCGTTCCTAACACTGCAGCACGTTATACGTACACATAATACCGGATTTATACGGGTTAGCAAATTTATGCATATTTTACTTGTTTTTGAAACACTTCGGTGCACGTGGTAAAGTTCATTGTATAGCACAATGCGGCATTGACGTATAAACTGCTAAGATGATTACTGCATATAAATAATGAGTAGAACAAGTTATTGTTTATTTTGAGATTCATCGCGGCTTGTAAAGGACCTCATTGCTAAAGGGGTCAAATCTGTCTTCTGCAGGTCTATAACATGCATGGCATTGGTATCGCAGTAAGATACCAATCATGGCGGACGGCTGCTGTCACACATGCCTTAGTAACATCAATCGCTGGCTCAAAAGAGTAACGTCGTGTGATACAATTGATCACGATTCGGCGGGTGCGCGCTACTAAAGAGTAAAAATCGGACGAATTGGCCATGTGGCAAATTCATGGAAGTGTGTTGGCTGGGGGACTATTTATAGCTGCAAAGAAGCAAGAAAAAGAGCAAAGTTGTAACATATGCAAACTATTATATACGCTGTACATAATGCTGATGCATTTCAATACGCAAATTGCCAGCGAAAAATATAACAGATCACGTGGGATATTGAGTAAAGCAAAGGAAAAACGCATCCAACGAATAGTTATATAAAATAGTTTACTTTATTGTATCAAGTTAAAATGTCGCGCCTGGTATCTATCAAATAAACATAGTAGCTAAAAGTTAAATGCTTCTCAGATTCTATCCCTAAAAATGGGAACCCATCTATGATAAAATACAATAATGACAAAATGTTGTTATGAATTTAGCTGCCTAAGAGATCGTCTAAGTTCACGAACATATTCCGCTTAGCTCAAATTATTTTACAGGGTACTTTGTTAACCTGGTCGATAGCTAAGAGCAGTTGTACTCAAAAGACAACGTAAACAAGCACGCTGAATTATTCAAAGTCCAATAGCACAAATTACTTTGTCGGTAGGGTGAGATACGACAAAGCAAGGCGACATGTTCTTCTACGATCGCATATGTTAAACCAGAAAATGTACCCTTCACTATTGTATAAAAGTAATTATTGAAGACTTCATGTGACAGGACTTTTAGATTTCAATCTTTCCTGACGCACTGGTAGCACAATTAGACAGCACACCAAATTAATCACCCACAGTCAGACAATTGTTAGTTTATCAAAGTTTACAGGTCTTTGATAGTATTTACGGTGTACAGTTGATACTATATATATATATATAGTTACTTATCTTTACAGGAAAGATGTGAATTATCTGTAGATATCAATAACGTATGTGTTTGTTTTGACCAGCGGTTTTTGGCATACAGATCAACACTCGCCGAAAATGTTGGCGAGTATGTTAAAAAATGTCTGGTATTTGTACTGTTAATTAAACACGTACTGGACCCACACCTAGAAAAGAAAATGACCCATGATTTTACCAAATAGCAATCCAGCCTAGGCTAGGAACTTTTAGTTATGTTGCAAAGTGAATCTATAAATTTCCGGAGGTTGGTTGTTGCCCATACAGAGGGAACACAGACTCATCAGTGAACAAAATCGACTACAGTCACAACTGTTTAAAAATCAACTGGCACATTTCAGACGCTGTAGTGCATCGCATTCTTTAAACGCACGCAACTTTAGCGCACGGTACCGCCGGAATTTTTTCACTTAAATATCCGATGCACAGCCTTCAGTTTGGTTTTGCAATGTTGTGCGGGTTGCCAAGTGCTAAAATGGCGGTTACCGCATACTTCTTGAGCAACTGCGCAAGCTGATACTTCATCATTGAAGGTGAGAGGTTGTTCGCTTTGCTTCATGTTGTAAACATCTAGTGTGTTAATCTTTATGCGTATTTCACATATTTCACCTAAATATAAGTAAATAAATGAACATGTGTATATAATCTATAGTACACGGTAAACCGCAATAAAGGCTTGAACAACCTGAAAAACCAGAAGGTTGTAGAATACCGCACACCCAAGTCGCGAATCGCTTTGCACTGGGATATAAACGTGCCTTGTAATAATAGACTGCCTGGTGGAACCTCGCATTTGTACGACAGAATATTACACTTGTCCACTAAAAAGGACATCTGCCACAGTTTGCCCAAGGATTCAAGTGCCGATAGATCTTCCTGAATGTGGCACAAGGCTGCGCGGTTATCTGCACGTTCTTGTGAGTAAACGATTTTAATGTCATCAGCAAACAAAAAAGTAGCACCATGTCTTATTCTATGAAATACATCGTTGACATAGAGAAGAAAAAGAAGTGGACCAAGTACACTTCCCTGAATTACTCCACTGGTAACTGCCTCCGATTTAGAGACATGGTCCCCAATACGCACCACCTGAAGTCTGTCAGCTAGGTAGGACGACAACCAAGAAAACATTGGTTCTCCAATACCTATTTCCTTCAGCTTGAGGAGTAGTCTTCGATGCAGCACTCTGTCGAATGCTTTTTGCATGTCTAAGAACAGGACAATAACACTGTTGCCTTTGTCTATTGTTGCCGTTGTGTGGTTTAAGAAGTCTGTCTGGCATGTCGCACAAGATCTGCCCTGCAAATAACCGTGTTGTGAATTGTTGATGACGTTTTTATTATTCAAGAAAATAGGTAGTTTATCTTTCACTATCCTTTCCATAATTCTAGATATTACAGGTGTGTGGTTGATGGGGCGATAGTTTTTAATTTCGTGAACGTTTAGATTCTTATGCCGCGGGATAACAACGGAAATCTTCCAGTGCTTAGGATATACTGCACTGTTAAAAGAGAGCGTAAAAATGTTGAGCAATAGAAGAGGCAAGTCGCTCCCACCGCTTTTTAACAAACAAGGGGGAATTCCATCAGGTTCTGGGTAAATCGAGGAAGACAAGCGGGAGACTTGACCGAAGATTTTTGCAATAATGAATTCCACTGTGCATAAACTTTCAGCAATGTGTGGTGTGACAAGCGCTGGTGTGGCTAGCGGTTCATTAACCATTGATTCGGCAAAATAGGCGCTGAAAGCCTCACAAATTTCACCCGGAGCATCAAGGTATGTGCCATCCGGCATAATGATAAAATTGATGGAATTACTGCGACGCAAACCTCTGGCACGAAACAGTTTGTGCAGTTCCGTTGTTTTACTCGGGCCATTCAAAACTCTGTATTCTTCTTATATGAGATTGCGAATATTTAGATGCCCGAGTTCTTCGATGATCTTTGCCTGCTGCAGTATTACCGCAAAGTGTGCTGTTAATCTGAATTTCCACCGGATCTTATGAGGCTTGCGTGTGATACCTAACACTTTGCGATCGGGTTTTTGTTTTCTTAGGCGGGCACACTTTATAGGCACTAAGAAATCAATGCAAAGACCAATGAGTTTGAAGTGTATTTAGCGTCAGCACAATGGCACGCTACCTAGACGTTCGCCTATTGACAATGAGGAAATTGCACGCAATGCTGAAATTTAAAGAAAACGATGGCTAGTAAGTGGCTAAGGAAGACCTACGTTTTTAAATTGATGAACTACGAAACAGAACGACGGCGAGCAGCGGATGAGACGAACCTGTGACCCCGGCCTGGAGCATATATTCTAAGTGGAGCCTTACAGCTTAGGAAGACTTATACGACTGACACCGTACTCTCCGCAAGTAAACCCACTCGAAGGCATTTTGAGTATTATTACGCCCTACGTTAAACGAACTATAAGGCGACGATATTCCGAAATGCTCCGAGGGGATCCAGATATATTACTGAGTAAGACTGGATGGACGATGCAGATTTAGAGCAGGTTGTTGCAAAAGCACGTGCCAGCATGAAGCTGCACCACTGTCAACAAATGGTGCAGAATGTACGAAATACACGTGCTTTGCACCTACCCGATCAGTAACGTATATAAAACCACTGATTTATTTTTGTTGACGTTCACTGAGGTTTTTTCTCAAAAGCAAAATGGCACCACTTCGCGTAAGGTACGTCCTTTCTTTCATTTGGAATTGTCTCTAGCTCTGCTAAGATTTATTTGGGGATTACAATAATTACAGTAAACAACGATAACAGTGGTTTCTCGCTGCATTGATAGACCATATATTGTTAACCGGTCGTTATGTGCTACGTTGAAGCTATTCATATTGCGAAGACATGTCACACGCTATGCCAACTAACTTAGGCAAGATTGTAAACCTTCATTGGCGTTATAATAGACAGTGTTTACCATAAGCGTCGGTGATTTGTTGTGCTATCAATGCATACAACCCAACCGAGAGTCCTATCAAAGTGGGCTACAGTCCAAATTCATCTGATACTAGCCGGCAATCCACCTAGAAGAAGGTGGCCACCAGACTTAGCAACGAAGCGTAAGGCTGACGACAAACTCTGATTACATTTAGATTGGTATCTGATTAAATTTACTGCATTACCGACGAAATCTTTTG
>CALYDF020002629.1:0-10017 GCA_944474145.2 Dicrocoelium dendriticum | reverse complement strand
CGTATAAGTAAACTCTAGCCCAGGGAAATTAATCAGAAGACAATTTAATCAGTGAGAGAGAAGCCATCATCATCATCAGTACACGTTAGCTGAGGGTGAGAAACACACCTCAACTAATGTGCCGCAATACAAAAAGATAAGTGACTAAAAACTTACTCTACAAATTGCACTACAAAAATATGAGGTTAAATATTATATTATGCGCTTTGCATGAGGTCGGGATTATAGGGGGAACCTAAAGGGAAGGGGATGGACAAAGGAACTCACAACACAAACGTCATTGGGGCCGGCTCCTAGCCATATCAGCAAGTGTGTCCAACCAAACGTGTTCATCGACCTTAAGACCCCAACGACGCAGTTGAGATACGCCAACCGACGCCAGTTTCAAAGTGAGGGTTTTCATTTCTCTTGATCAAGTCATTGCTTCGCCTCCCCTCCTCCTTTTCCAACCGCACTCCTGGCGCGCAAACAGTACAAGTCTCGTGTAAGTCATCTACTAGAGCTGGTCTCCCGAATATGAAGCCTGTAGCCTTATGTCATTTCAGCAGCCTGATCTCACGTTCGACTTCTGCGCGTGATAGTGGATCCTAGGAGACGGCCCAAAGAGAAGGGCACTCAATGCCCCCAAAAAGAAAGCGATAACTCAGGTTGGTTAAATTGCCTGGCAAATTGTTAGGCCCAACGCTCCAAACGTTTTGACAGGCTGTGGATCAGCTGTCCACTCTCGTCGCGTATGGTCTGGCTCACACAAGTCTCCCGCTGCCTGTTTCCCGGATCAGACGGAATAACTTACGATGATTACCAACAGCAGCGGCTGTTTCCATCTCCGAGGCACAATGAGACCACCAGGCTTCGCGGTCTTTCTTCAGGCTAGCACGCAGTTTTGCCCTGAGATTTTTACGAGTCTCATTGTATTCGCTTCCAGCCAGAATACGTCGGCGAGCATGCATAAGTTCCAGAGAGTGTGTAGAGATCCAATCTCCAGTTTGGCAATTTGATTTGCCACCTGAAGACCTGCCTGCTGATAGTAACGTTTGGCGAATATGCATCCAGTGATCTTCGACGATGTCTAGTGGGCGCTTACTCAGCCTGAATGTCAGCGCACTTTGATACACATTCAGAACACCTGGCTACGCCAGCTGGCTGATTTCAATCCGTTCACATCGAGGTTGCGGACGTCCACCGAAAGGCACCCGGAGGTCGGCGCAAACAAGTGCGTGGTCAGAGTCCACGCTTGTGCTCCAAATTGAGCGACAGTTTTGGACACAGCCTCTCCAGCGGTAACTGATCGTGATATGATTGATTTGCCTCCATGGCTGCTGCGAGGCCGGTGGGGGCCAAATCACGCTTTTGCGGGTGCTGTGTCGAAAGTTTGTGTTTGCGAGAACGAGACGAGCATCTTCACACAGCTATAACAATCGCTCACCGTTATCATTACGAGAATCTACACCATGTTGGCCATCCCGATGATGCTCATGAGAGGACAATTTTCCGACTTGGGCGTTTAGATCGCCAGTCAACACCACAATATCCTTGCCTCTTCTGTAACGAAGGAGCTCAGGAAGCTATTGATAGAAATCATGTTTCACCGAATCAGTGCTACAGTTTGTAGGGGCGTAGGCCGCAATGACAAACACGCACCGTTTGTTCCCGCGCGACTTCGTAGCATGGGACGAACCAGCTAATCTAACGGCGTACATCCGCCTGTTGAGCGGGATCCGGGGACTAACAACGGTGCCGACGCCAGCTTGACCGGCATTTGAAGCTGCATCATTGTCAGACAGATACAATGCGCATGTGCCGCCAGTGTCGCATGTGGGGGATCGCAGGGTAAGCACGGAGCTCGAATGTTGCAGGCGGGTTTCTGATAAACAGCAAATATCGATCGACGGGGTCTCTAGTGTGCAAGCAAGTGCTGCCTGTTGGCCAAGCTGTAGCAAAGTGTGCACGTTGAGGCACGCCAGTCTTAGCTAGACTGGAGGACTCCAAAGGGAAACAGATGAACTGAGGTTGTCCGCTTGGTTGAACATGGACTTGTCGACAGGATTAAAGCAACGCTCTGCGATTGTGTGTGAGTTGAAATTTGAAGACAAGTGACTATTGAAGCAAGGTGGGGAGGGGCCAATGGTTGGGGGATTATAAATGACTGGATTAAACTAAACTTTGAGCGTGACGCTGAAGATGAAAAGCGCAAGAAGGGAGATAAGAAGATGGGAAGGCCTGAGCAGTAGCATCCAAACTCCTATTCACCCTGCTCGATGCAGCAGATGGGGCGCCGTCGATTATCCTCTGCGACATCCAAATCATCAAGAAATTGTTAGAAGAATGGTTCATTGTATTGCGTGGTCAGAATACTGTCAGGTTGCGCAGGCCTAGACAGAACGATTAGGGTTCTCAACCAAAGCCTTTGGCTCAAAAAGCTTACTTCAAGACAGCGTAGTTTTGGCACTGGACTACAGGTAGGCCTTTTATGGAGTAAGGAGCCACCTTCACTCCAACCCCCAACCTGGAAGGCCATGAGACTGAGTTTGTATGGCCTCTAACCATTGATCAATCTGGTATGAATGGCAAAATAGCACCACCCAGCATAGTTCAATGGATCACTGATACACACAAACCATTGCACCACGTTAAGCTCCAGTCTCCTCGCGATAGGTGAGAGAGAAGTAATTTGGCATGAAGTTGGAAAGCAAGTCGTAGGACACTAAAAGAGCTGTTCGTCAAGAGGCCTAAATAACAAAAAGTACTTTGAAGTATAGTTGTCTAACATGAGTATACCAGGATGAACTTTTGGATAAAAAGTCACCTAGGTACTTGGGGCAGGATGAACTGATTGGAAGTTTATCCATAAATCACAGCGGAGGGAACATTTAAAACAGCCTCTAGTTTCTTTGCACGAAGAAATGATTGCACTACAGCACTTGGAGGCGTTGAAAGAAAGGGGACTGATAACAGCTACCTCGCAAATTCATTCAAGGCTTGTAGAAACATCCACAGAGTTAAAACGCTGGAAATAACGCCACCAATGACTAAGATAACAGCGTATTTAAAAATACGAATGTGAATGGTGTAGAAAGTTACAATACATAAGACAACCAAATCATCCTAGAACGAAGCAGTTATTTTACCGTTTAAGTGGTTTAAGTGAGCACGGTTTGGCAGATTTGCCACCCACCTGTTGGTATACACGCGGGTGAACCCCGTAGCGTGGCCCTCCGAGAGTAAAAGTGATTGTGATTTTCGCACGAAAACAACATACTTTTTGTGTGGTACAGTTATTACCAATCTCATCCGCTGTTAAGATTCATGATTGTCGTTTTTTCGTGATCTGGCTCAGACTAGCAACATAGTGTTCCCAAGTATAGGTAGAAAAAACCGGGCCTGACCTCTATATGGGCTATTGTTCTTCTAGTTTGTCGTTCGACCCCGAGCTGCTCCACAGTCTCTGGATGGCAACGCAACATTTCTCGGACATCCCGATCCGTAGATCTGACCGATTCTCATCGGTGTGTACGGACTGCTGCTTATCACTTTGATTACTCGGCCCTGAGCCATAGCTCGGTTAGCTGCTCTAATTTGTAACCTCTACTACAAAAACCATTCTGAAACAATTGATCGAGCAGCGTAGATATGACAAGACTTACAACTACTTTCGAATAGTCCAGGGGAAAAACGCGGATGCAACAGTGTGTACGACACTGTATCCAGTACAAATCGCTGAGCTCCGTAGGTAAACTGATGGATACTGTCCGGTTGGGTGAAACTTGGTAAAATCCGTTCGAAAAATAAACTTCTGGAAGACGCCCAACATCACGGGCATGAAAGCGATCGGATAATACTATTACTCCTTGGTCGTAGCATTATCCTAAACGGCCCCTACATGACAAGAGTAAGGCTAGTTGTTAGATTTCCGTTAAAAGTCTTGGTATTGGTATTGATTCCACCGTCGCACAGTGTTGGATGACCGTTTAAAGAGCATCGGGACCACTAGCTATATATAACTTCAATTTCATGAGCTCTCGAAGAGCTCTCTCGAAGAAGTTAAAGCTAGCTGCAGGGTTTGAGCTAATGAAGGAAGGCACAGTAGATGTACCCTGTGGTTAGGCAAGGAACTCAATGCTTGGTTTGTTAACATCCGTACTTTAACCGTCGCACACTAACTTCATCAAATAGCTGTACAAAACCCTTAATGAATCTCGACAGAACAGCTTCCATTTACTAAGCATTTGCCGTTTATTGGGGATTTTATTGAGAAACATAGACATGTAACCCAAATAGCCATTTTGCGTTCATGGGCCCGCAGTTTCTTTTCCCAAGCTGTTGAAGTAGCGCCGAATAGGAGTTATCTAGGTGTTAGTGGATGGTTTCAATACGGTAGCTCAAATAACAACATAAGTGGATCTAGTCTGTGGGGTGATCGCAGTGCAACGCCGGATCGTCGTTCATGAAAACAGAGAAACCGAGTTAAGGCTGTCTGGCCGCTGGGCAATACAGCCGTCTGCCGAATTCGAAGAGTTTGTACACAGTGAAGCATGCTTATGGGTGCTGTGAACCATGAGGCTTCTCCTGACGACTCAATGATTCGACCCTCTGTTAGGATAATAGATATTTGACATCCATTTTGTAAACGAGCCTAATTACCATTCTTTATTCTTTCTATTTTCCAATTCCTGACTGTTGTTTAAACGCTCCAATGTGTTAGCCCGATTACTACACACACGTCATTGGTAATGGACGCTTATCTCCGTGTCATCTTCAGCATTGTCATTTGCAAGAACATATTCCATTGGTTTTTCTCCGCATCAATTTTCTACTTGGTTATGTTAAAGGGATATTTAGTGGTCACACGATTATTGTACTAGTTTTAATTTTTGGGTCTGCACTTCTCATTCTCCGTTGTTCCGTGACATTTGTTTAAACGCTACATTTCGTTATGCTGTTTGGCCAGTACCCATCACTGTAAATGGATGTTCGCTTTACGCTTGGGGTCCCATGACGCTATTTTTAAGGATATATGCGAATGACGAGTAGTGAGGATTTTTTGGTATAATTCAGCTAATTCATCATCGCTACTCCCAATCAGCAGGCTTAGGCTAGTCTGGAAAAGCACCAGAGGCCGGCGTTTCAACCTTCTGGGTCTCGTCAGTGGTGCTCCTCCCAGGGGAACCCTGCCGGATTCCGTCCCCATGACTTCAGGATGCCAGCAGCTAGTGCCACTTCGTCATGGGTGACAGCCGTAGACCTGCGATATGCGATTCGCTCTTGAGTACAAGGTCGCTTATTCGTCCGTTGCATTTGACGTTCTCCGTCTGTCGGTTAACTCAAACGCAAGTTAATAGCTTCCCTTCATTTTGCCTTCAAAAGTATAAAAGCAAATGTGATTTCTCGTGTACAAGTCTCTTTCCGGCTCATCTTTGGACTTATTCTTGCGGTCGTGGTGTGAAGGCGTCAGTGGCGACACAACACCCTCCCTAGTGAATCTGGGACATCCTTGTCGACAGAAGGAAGTTTCCCTCTGTCTGAAAGGCCGTGTATACAGGGCCACAGTGAGGGCCGTTCTGCTGTATGATAGTGAGACTTGGCCCCTTCAGTCTAAAGACCTGAGGCGCCTTCAATCCTCTGATCATCGTTGTCTGCAGAGCATTGCTGGTCTCGGATGGCACCAGCGTGTCCGCAACGATAATGTGCGTAGGCGAGTACTAGGTGGTGATAATCGGGCTAGCTCCCTTGAACAACAGATAGCACTGAATAAGTTGCGTTGGCTCGGGCACGTGCTAGGTCTGCCTGGTCACCGCTTACCTAGGAGGGCCTTGTTTAGTCTGTCAGGAGTAGGGTGCCGCAAGGCTGGAGGTGGACAGAAGTTGACTTGGCAGCGGGAAACGAAGTTATTGACGACCAAACTGGGTGCCGTTGGTCCGTCTCGTCTTCCGGGCTGGAGTCCACGTGACTCGCCTTGTGCTTGGCTCGAGACTTTACAGGACATGGCTCGCAGTAGACACCAGTGGCGCGTCTGCTGCCGTCACCTAATCGGATTGCTTGTTTAAGTTGTGTTTGGTGCTGAGTTATCTGCGGGGTAATGACTGATTATGACGCGTGGCAGTGAAAGCCGCAAGGAAGCTGTCTCGCCGATGCCGCCTTATCTTTGCGCGATAGCCAGCTGTTTGTGGTGGTATGTTGTTAACACAAGGTGTAGGCGCCTTGACCCCGAATGTTTGCTTAGGGCATTAAACTTTCCGAGGAAGTCCCCCTTCTCTCCCTCTTCTTATTCTTTATTTCATAGGTCATCATGGTTGTATGGCAGCGAAGCATCAGTTCACATGACTAATGTACTGCTGCTGTTGATGACGTGTGTAGCCCAAATCAGTGTGGAAAGCGGGTGGATTCTGTTCGTGACGAGAAATGACCTTTTTGCTAGGCGTCTGGTCGGAAAGGCCATTAAATTGGTCATACAACTGTCATACTAAATGTCGCGCCACTTTTATTGTGATCTCTATCAACGAACCAGACGTAGCACACAAGTTTCGGCAATGATGACGATGAAAACAAATTTGTAAAATTATGCGACCCTGATGGTCATGTGGCAGGAGACATACGCGTCTCCAAGGGAGACAGAATGACCACCGCCCGAAAACTTGGCTTACTTTTAGTCATACGAGTAATGATTTAGATTGTTCAGTAGATGGGCGGCAGGGTTTTGGTATCTCACTATCGTGTACAATATAGTTAATGACCTATTCATCCCAACTGTGCCGCCCAACCTGCAGGGCAGAGTAACGGCATTTTTGGGTTCAAAATTCTTATCCAGTACACCTGATCAATAAGTGCAGGTGTTCTTCTACCGTTAGTTGAAGAATTAGTCTTACCCAAAAGGATGTAAAAACAGCTACGGATTTCGGGCTGCTCTCGAATGTGCGACTTCAGTGTCAAAACATTGAGTCAAAAGCCAGTGCATTTATCCTCACGTGGATTGCAGCCACCAATAATAACGGAAGTAAACTAAAGATATCAGAGTAAATCGCTTTGGCAGTTTTCTGCCTTAGTAATTTTTGTTGCCTCAGCAATTAATCTCTGGCTTTGTATTCGTATTCCAATTCTTTGCATTGATGCGCTCAACTGAATGTAGTTCGCATTATGGGATCACTGAGACAGGTGAACTCGTGGAGTATCTCTAGAAATTAATAGGAGAGTGCAACATTAAGTATCTTAAAATACTTCTACCGCACAATAGCATTCGGTAAGCGTAACTGCAGATAATATGGTGTGTGAAGGTGCCTCGTAACTGCCTTCGGTAAAATATTCAGTCACGTTGAACGCTGAGTGTTCCACCGCGGCACGAGAAAGGGTCCACGGGCTTCCAGACCCACTACGGATGCGATCGCCTTTATTTTGTGTATAGTATCTCCCATCTTATTTCTCCTTCCCAGTACTGCAACTGCTTTCACTGACCCCTTGAATAAACGTCAACACTTATGTTTTCCTGAGCGAGTTGGTGAAAAGGAATGGTTACTGCAGTATGCCGCACGGTACAGATTGAATGCCCGATAGGTCCACATTGCAGCGGCGCCATACGTGGACTTGCTGTTCTTGAGAGATTGCTTAAGAGTTCACTGACGTCGTTTACCTTATTCGGGAGTTGTATGTACTACTGAACTAGTAACCAGGGCGCAAGTAAATGAAACGTCTGATTGGTATCTGTGCTTTGCACTGTATCATTACTCGTGTTCGTGTTAATTTCTTACTGCGGGCAGTGCAGCGTAAAGTCATCACCTTCTGAAGTGAGTGGTCTACTACCCAGTTTTGGTAAAATTACACAAGGAGATCACAGCCTACTTTGTGCTCCAGTTCCTCAACCAGCTGTTCCCCTTGTGAACCACCCGGCGAGTCACTCATTCGTTGACCAGGATGAGGTCAGACAACCTGGCTTCGTGGATAGACTGATGAACCGATAAGCGTAGTTGTGCACTTGGCGGCTAGTGTCGTTTGAATCGACCAACACATCCAGATGACAGGCCACGTTGACCCGGTTCTACTTGCCAGTGCCACGTTCTATTGGATGCACTCCGGACCATTTGTCAGTGTGTCAAAGTCGGTTTCATCTAATGCCACGAGGCCGCAGTTAGTCCCGGCTACCAACTGGGCACTGGCTGAATCGGACACGAAACGAGGTCGAGTAAATCAAACATGTGTATTGCCGTACCATGTGGGGAATACCGCAGACGCACTTAGAGTGCTTTCACATCCTTTAAGAGTCTGGGATTTCGTGTTTACCAAAGGGGATGCTCACCTTTGCATCAATCATGTGGGGACGGTCTATATTATAACTGAGAGTAGCATCTGTCTACCGTTGTTCAAACGTTTTTGTTAATGAAATGCTATACACAGTTGTGGTATTTCTGCATTGTTCCAATGCTGTGTTCTCCACCCACACTATTCATTCAGCGGTTTTCTGCGTTTTACGTTAACAACACAGGAACAATCTACCTTGCAGAGACTGAGTGGGGGGGAGGCAACCAGCTGTAAATATGGTATATAACGGTCCAGCTATTGTCTTCTGTTCAATACAACGGAAGCCACCATTTTCTTGACAATTCACACAGTCAATAACAGCAGATATACTACTACCATTGCTGCTACTACTGCTACCTACTACTACTACTACTACTACTACTACTACTACCCGTAAGTGAGCATGAACTGCGTTCACTTTTGAAGTCTCCCGATGTTCACTCGATACTTTGGCAGAGAAAATGAATGTGTAACTCGCTGCCTGAGGAGAACCAGCGTCGAAGCTTGAAGTCCATACTTGTATCATTCTTTCTTCATCCGCTTCTCTTTTCCATTACCTCTGTCTCAATACATTCTGTTAATCCATGGCAAGCGTTTGGCCCAATGGTTATCCGGCAGGTGGTATTGAAGGCGAGGAGTTTACTTTTTTGTTTTGATAACAGTTATTGTGCGTTTATAGAACCCTTATGTTAGTGCAGTTTGATGGTTGTAATATACTTGTGAACAGGCATTCAAGTATTGTTAGAACTGAGAAATGTCCTCGTGCCACTAATGTACAGCAGCATGGGAGGCAGGCGATACATCCACGATTGTCCTGCTGTCAACCCGTTAATTTCCACCCCAAAGTTCAGTACAAGGGTGAAGTTCAACCGCCTGCCCAATGATGCTTTGGAGCCCCACGTAGCCGATGGATAACGCGATCAAACTACAGGAGAACGACTAGGAGCAAACCAGTCATTTCGCTTGCTGTCCGTCTATTTCCTCAAGGCGCTCAGTATCACCAATTGTATGGCGTTGTGATAGCTTTGTGACAATTTCAAACAGCCTGGTGAGTATATTCATTTAATTGCATCCTTGGCTGAGAGTGTGAGTGACAAGGTGAAGCTTTGTGGTGACTGTGATGTCTCTGGTGTGCAGCAGAGTTGATTCTTAGGCCCACCCTTTTTGATCTAATAAACTGTCATACCATAATATGTATGCCGTTCGTGTGGATGTGGTGCCCATCCACATAAGGTGATTGCCGAATATCCGTCGTTTCGAGGCGCATAACTTAATTTTGTTGGGTGCAAGTGGTTGTACATTGTCCACAGTATGGAGGAGACAAAGAGGGTGGCCATGGCAGTCATTTCGATGATGATGACCAAGTCCACACTCCCTGTTAATCCAGGTAATCCAGTAAGCTCATTGTTGGAATGTTTACATTGGTTAGTTTGTGCGTGGCTTGTTGCGAACCATCTCTAATTTCATGTAGTACTGCTTGCTATTCGTTATGCAGCGAACTCGATTTGTTCGGTCAACTGGACCGTAGCTGTGGTAAATGTATGCTGTGCCCCGCCTACCTTCAACTCTGAACATAACCGCAGGCATCACACTTGTCTACAATCTTCAGCTAGAGATGATGGAACTTAAAATCGGAAATCTCAAACTGAAGATTTTACTCAAATACGGGAGCCGTCAAAAGCTACAGAATTTGGGCAGGCAAGACTTAACACTCCAGTCTGCGCGTCTTTT
>CALYDF020002628.1:0-15426 GCA_944474145.2 Dicrocoelium dendriticum | reverse complement strand
CCTTAGACTAAATCTTCTCAAATGTCTAGAATGAAGATCAATCAGGACTGCAGTTTGCAAAGGCGGAGGAATCACAATACCGGCATAGACACCCAATATGCCATCAGAAATAACACATCATTCATCACCGCGTCGGTAAAATTGGGCAAACTTCCGCTACAACGGAGGTGACCAGCCAGGTTTTAAAGCGGACAGTATTGAGCAAAACACTTCCTAGTTTCATTAATTAGAGCCGCACGAGATATATAGGAAGTGGCTGAGCATGTTGGGACGAAATTTCGGAATCAGGTTCAAACGAACAAGAATGTCGGGTAAGATAATCCACATGAGGAATGTATTTAGCACGTCTGCGTTTTATCATATAATTATAAAACCTGAGTACGATGCTCCATCCGTGAACCATCGCTGCAGAGGATTTCGCCAACGAGTTAGATGAATTGTATGTATACTTCAGGACTTCAAGCTCAGTTATTGCGATGACCTTCAAATGGAAGAGATATTTGCGTTTCCCAGTCACATCCCAACACACAGCCAAGGCTTTACGATGCGTCTGAGCATATCCCACCTCAGCTTTGCTGAGTCTGCGAAAAATGCACAGAACTGGACATGCATCTTGTGCTATCACAGCAGCAACACTGCTTGAAGAAGCATCGGTAATAAGTACAGGAGGAATTTCAGGTGGAAGTGTCGAGGAATAGTTAGACCGAAGTAAGCTTACTAACTCGCGCAGTACTCTTTCATGCGCTGCACACCACACAAAATTCCCATAGTTCAGTAAACAGAACGGAGAATCAGCAATAGAAGCATATCGCACAGAAACTTTGCGTAGTCTTGGAAGGTTCCCATCAAGGATTTTAGTTCATGAACGTTTGTCGATGATTACAAATCAACTGGTGTTACAAGACGACCGGCATCAGGGATAACTCCAGAGGACATAACTTGGTAACCCAGACAATTGACTTCTATAACACAGATAACACACATTTGTGCTTCACATTTACATCAGCGTCTTTGAATCCTTTCAATAGTGCTAGTTGATCGAGAATCATGAATAGATTTGTCAGCGGCATGTACAATCACAACAGGTTGATACAAATCTACGCATTCTAAATCTTTCTCAATTGAATTCATAACATCCTGCAAATGGTTGAAGATACACTAAGGTCAAAAGGAAGAAAATGATAACGCAACGAACCGAAGGCGTATTAATGATAGTTAGTTCACTGGATGATTCACTAATAGGAAGCTGTAAATAGGCATCCTTTAGGTCCAGTTTCGGGAAAACTAAGAACCGTGTAAGCGGGAAAGAATAGCTTCAGGTTCCTGAGTAGTGCAGTTACGCTGACACATTCTCGTGTTAAGGGTGTTCCGATATCGACCACAAACTCTGGGTGTCTGACCATCTAACTTTAGTGGGGTGACAATGGGCCTTGCTCATCGAGAGCTCTGAACTGATAAAAGTATTGCTTTCTCACACAAAAGGTTTAAGACATTCTGGACAGTCTCCCTTAATCAATATGGCAAAATCCGGGATTTATGAAACACGTGACATCAACACCTGGAACTTGCCCGGGGTCTGTAAAGCTGAGGCGAAGGTGCGCTGACGATTGCGATGGCCATAACAGAAAAGATAAATAGTCAACTTTTGCCAAACTTGCGAGACATGTGCCACTTTCCAAAATCCATGCCCTGCTAAGAAGGCACCATAGCAGCCTATGAAGGTGGGATACAAGAACGTGATAGTTCGAGTAGTACTGATCGCCGCCTATTTCATGATCCTTTGCACTTGGCGATTCCATTCTAAATTTAGCAATCCACATAGACTGGATGTCGTTGTTCCGCAGTACATGTCATTAACTATGTCCTATCCTTGCGAAACTGGCAGAGCCCTGTTCACAAGGTTTGCTTGTCAGACTTTACAGTGTAAATAACAAAACTTTAGACTTAAGCAATTGCTGGCACCAACAATTCGTGACATGCGCGATGTGTTGGAACCTGACTTCCATGACATAAAACCCATCAAGGTTATTTTGCAATGTGTTGTGGCGGGTACACATGCAACAGCATACCCTAATTAAGCAAAGCAACACTCAGGACATTTTGCCTGCGAAAAATGTTCCATTGTTGGTAAGGTCGACGCTCCATGTACTTGAGTAGGTGTTTAACTTGGCGGGCGCATGATATTTCCGCAGCCTAAGGACGCTGTACTCCGGAATGAAATGGACTTTCGGTCAAGGAACCAGGAAGCACACCACGCTCGTGATTCATCCTTCGAAGCAATTTGCTTGGACATGTTTGATTATTTCTCGTTGAATTACATGCATCAACCTTACCTCGGCATGATGAAACCGTTGCTCCATCTGTGCCGCAATGGGCTTATAGCAAGAGAAATGCGGTTTCCTTCCACTGCTTTATGTGATCTGAACAATCGCATTGAAATAGCAACTGATTGCATTGCAAGCGAATTCCCACAAAAATGTTGCACTTTGGTGGATGTTGACAGAAGGAAAGCCACTGAGCTTCACCAGGTATTGCTGTGTTTGGATCCAGTGGTTATGAAAGATATTCCTCAAGGTAATCAGTATAAACATTTCGTCTAGCCGTCTGTGGCTTACGTATTAAGTTCGAAACTGCTGCTCTTATTATCTGCTGCATGTGGAATCCAGGTTGAAAAATGTACTTCGATAGATAGGCGCTATACCCAGCGAACAGGAGCTTGTAGGCGCACTGTCTGTTACAAATATGCCAGGATGTTCGTCGGTTAAATCCCCTGGACAACTTCTCCGCCTTTCATTCGAACCATATATCGGACCTTTAGGGAGAATGGTACAAGGGCACAACTGCCAACATCACAGGTTTTCCGACGAGTCATGGAACGGCGTTCATCTTAGGTCTAGGGAACTCCGCTGGATGACTCCCAATCAATCTTCATTACGTCAAAATTTGACACCGCGCCTTCGTTTATGCGCAACCTTGTGGTCATTATGACGAAGCATCCGAACATCGTGGTTCTGGTTTTTGACACACTGTCATTTTCATGTGTATAAGACAAGCAGAGGTATGTGTACAGTCATTCTTACATTGACAATCATTTTCGCACATGTTCATACCATCGGAAGACTTACGCATTCAACAATGCAACCGCGGCATGACTCCACTAAAAGGGATAAGGAACAGCAAGGTAAAATGTAAATATTTCCTATTAATTCTAATGGTACTGTGGTAGTTTAGCTCATAATAAACAATTGGATTTTATTTTCGTTTTTCTTCCTTCCGCAATATGTGACCAAGGATATAGCCCTAATAGTTAACTTACAGATGTATCGCGTCACATTATTTGTGGGTTGCAGTGTCGCATTTGCGCACGCCACGTGGATGGTGAGTGAAGGCAAAGTAAGATGGTCCAAGTTGTCTTCCAGGCAATTTGAAAGCCACTTGTTGCCCAACTTACCTGCACGTACTTGTGCATTATTTTTCAGAATAAGAATGCACCGATCCACTGGGGTGTGTCACTACTACCCATGCGTCCATCATTAACAGACTATGCAAAGGCTAAGCGGCTGGAGGGCGAGCGATGCCATGCACAGTGCTGCCGTCCAGCGATGCGACCTGCGTAATGGAAGGGGATGGAAAGTGGAAAATGCAAGTATTTCACAAATCCTTAATCGCTGCAGCACTGAGAAAGAGTTTCTAGACATCAAGTCATGGCCTAAATAGTCCAAACGCCGCCGACGGACACCCTCGCCTGACCATGACTCCTATCCCCCACCTCCTCAACTGGAGTTGGAGGATGATGTTTCGCCTCTAAAATGACCGAAAAATACCCAGACAATATGTAGATCAAGAACCTCAAGGTACGTGCGATTGTCATTATGTGATTGTTAGCTCCGTACCCTCAAATCTCACGATTGTCGATGTCGCGGGTACCTGCTTACTAGATTCCGGACACGAATGACATACCAGGTAAGCATTTCATTTTCCCCCATTTATATACAACTTTAGCTCTGTTGTTAAACGTCATGCATAAGGTAATCAAAGTGCGGCAGGAGAACCGGGAACAGAAGTTGGTCACACATCCAATTCAGCGTATTCTGGCGCTTCGAGGGAGCACCGAATGTGCCCATACAAATTACCTATAGACTCAGTCACTGACTTGATGAAGTTCAACTCTGAACTTGAGAATACAACTTGTATGTCCCAAATGGTAAAAAGAAAATTGATCTTCTGCCTGCATCCAGTTAGCGTAATTTTTCCTTGTATTTGCGAAATCGCTATCGGACATCGTGCACAACGTCCTGGTCAGTTCTATGGACAATATGTTTGCACCCACTGTGAATTAGTGTGAAGTCGATCAATAATATCGCATCGAGGACACATTATAAATGCGTTGTGCCACCGGTAAGCATAAAGCATTTTTAATCGCAAGCTAATTCAGATACCATAATATGAAAGAGTTACATCTGATTACGGATGCCTTATTCGCTTGAATGCGACAACCACAGCAATCCTGGACTGTGCAAAATTCTTACAACGTGAACCTCAGTTGATAAGCTTTTTACGGTAACCGCCGCTGCTTTGTATATACAGACGAGTTTCTGTGTGTTGTAGGTGCAGTACGTACCATAATTAGCAAGCGGCAATGAACTGGAAAGCTGGGTAACAACGGGTTTAAACAAAGGTGGTTTGGTGAGTTTGGCTGGAACCGGACCTGACAGTCCGATGAGCGTCCGATTAGGCCGCCGAATTCCAACAAAAATCAAGTCTTCGTTGTCAGCTCAATCGCTAATCGGTCGGTTAGCAGATTTGTATCGAACACCTATCGGACGGCTGTCAGTCACTCGTGCCAATATGGCATAGTGCAATTTTTAATGAAATCACGATACAATACTTGGCATTCGATTACATTCGCGCATCACTGGCATACATTCGCTGACATCCATCCACCGTAAAACATGTTAAAATGATTTTGAGGGTCATTTAGAGGTACACGTTGTGTGCATGGATTCTGACGAGCAATCTCAATGTTGTCCACAATATCCGTTGCAGAAAACCTTGGTCTTTCGAACATGAGGACGGCAGTTGACGCAAAGAGAAATTGCTTGTTGCCCACACGAAACATCGGCGTTTTCAGGAGGACAATACGCAATTTTGCTTTGCATTTCAATACTCCTAACCCGATCCAGTGTTGATCGCCAACGTAGCTCAACCGCGTGTGCATTTGCGTCCTTCCGATGACAAACCCGCCTACGATAAACGAGGACAACCGCGCGGCCGTGAAAATAAAGTTGTGGACCACTCACCCTCTGTTCCACGTGACCGCACAGGTGTAGTACCTAGTTGCAGTAACAGTCGTCGTCGACGACGATTATGCCACTTAACGGTAACGAAATGAGCCCAGTAATCAGACACTGACTGACAAGCTCTAACTGCGTCATTGCATTCTATCGCAAGTGCACTGGCTAACGCAATTAGTAACAAGGTTGCTCAACAGTGTGACTAAAGATCTCTAGTAGTTTCGGATATGCAGAGTTATTCCAGTTGCCAATTACTTAGATGTGTTTATGAAAATCTATGAAAAATTAACTGTAGTAATTAAATAGATGGAGAGTCACAGTGATTTGCCACAGAAATCGGAGGAAACGGATATTGTTCCAAAGCAACCCGCCCTCACAGCCCCGTCCCTATATCACAGACTGAACTCGGTCTTGCCAGTCGCCCCACAGTGGTTACGCCACTCACTTTGAAACATGTTACCCCAAAATTAGACATGTCCCGTTCGACGTAACTGCTTGGACCATACTCACAGGGACTATAACTAAACTTTGATTATAACATCGACAGATCAGTGCCGGAGGTAATCAAGAATAGAGGAGAATTTTAAACGTACGTATCCGCAGCTTCGATAAAAACGCGGGATGCGACACATGTAAGTCCATTTGCTATACCAAGCACAAATGATATGACATTGCTTTCACGGTCCTCTCTAGCGCTGCCAACTGGCAATCATAATCACCAGCAACAGCTCTCAGACCTACCTTTGTTAGACAGAACCACAGTATATTAACTCTAACGTTCCGTTAAAGGACAAGTTGCAACGAGATGGTAACAAGTGCGCTTCGTATTATTGTGCAGCGCAAGTACTGAAACGTGTGGCGCGTCGCCCAAATTCAGTGCACTTTGTTAAACCTCGAGCTGACATCTTACGATGATAAACTCAGTAGACGGGACAGAGTTTGACCCTCACTACGCAGCTGATCTACGTAACCCATCGAGGAAGGTACGTATCCTACCCGATTTCGATGGGATAGGTTGCGCACAGAAAGCGGACAGCCAATGTGGCTGTCCAAAACCCGCAGCAAGAAAATATTGGTTTATGGTGTCCTTGGAGCTTCCGGATTCTCCTGATCATGAGGTGAGAACACTTGAGCGGGTGCAATGTTGTTGCATCCGTGAAACCTTCCCTCCATACGATGTTATCGCTTCATCGCTAACGAGAATTCCTTCATCACATAATTATAATTGGTGTAGTATAAAATTAATGACAGTGATGTTGCACTCCGAAGGAAGGTTACAAGTGCTATTTGATAACCGGTTGAAGTTTCGTGCCAGTTTGCAACCGTTATCCGTCGGCAACATCAACGAATCCTTTAGATTTACTGTCCTGCAGTGTGACCGATACAACAACGCTCGTGGTACCCGACAAGGCGTTGATAATCACGAAAGAACAGCCAGATCCGGAACACTGTTTATGGAAATGCAGCCTGGTTAAAATTCAAAAACCGTTTGCCTGCAAAGTAACGTTTATTGGCTGACCATTAAATGGTCGGCTTAGTTGGTCGTACCTAGGCAGAGCCCGGCTTCCTAAATTTGTGCTCTCTTCATTTTAAATATTACATAGCTAAACTTTGAAACAACTGGTGCTGTGTTCAATTTACCCGGTATGTCGCTGCATCACCAACATGATACTGCGACACCTAATGGAGTAATTCTTTATTGCAATACACAGCTTCAATGTGATATTATTGATCACACAGAAATACTCGCCCCGCTGATTCGCATTGGTGCCGGCTATGGATGTAAAACAAGAACACTTATTCTGCAGCAGTAAATTACCGTCCACCAAACTCTGGGTCGGAAAAGAACTACCAACTGAACCAGGTTTTAAAAGTTATGCTGAACAAATTATATGGCCACATTCTCATCTCTTCGTTTCTGTCCACACACTGCCAGTTTTGCCCAGTATTTCTTCACTGTCTACTCACTGTTCTCCTGGAGTCGATTAGATCCGGCCGACAGTTCTGCAAACAGCAGCCTGTGATCTAACAGAACCGCTGACCGTTTTTTGTCAACCCTATCTTGGGAAGAACAAACATTCACCTGTAATGAAACGACGGATCACCACTCCCATCCAAATGGGAGGTAGTCGCATTGAGCGTACCGAATATCTTCCGATAACTCTGCATCCTGATCTTCTTAAAGTTAGAGCAGCAATCGCTACAGATGCACTAATGCAGTACCTAGAAAACCACAGTGTAATCGCCCCGAGCCACACGGCTTCTTCCAGCATCACTCATATAATACTAGGAGGTTAGTTGGACGTATTAGATGGAATGAAGCAGATTATTTTGGAGCTGGAGTCAGTGTTATCTACCTGGATTCCTCAACAATGTTTGAAAACTTTCATCCTCAAATGCGCCTTCACTAGTTTCGGAACTACAGCATTGGCGACCAAATTCTGGGTTGGAAAGGCAATTTTCTACACGAACATCTGTTGGATGTCGGCATGCGCGAATCCCTGGCCGATGCAACTGGGGTGAAGTACAGTGTACCACAAGTCTCGGTGCTAGCGACTTACCTATTTTTGGCTTTTAGAAATTATCGTACGAGGGAAATTGCTTTTGTTTTCCTATTTTTCATAGAGCAATCAATGCTAATTCTAATGATTATGGGACAGGACGATCACAAATGGTTTCAGCATGATCATTATGAGCTTAAGAACTGGTCAGTACAGAATGCACTAACACAGACTGTGAAGCATTTCGACTTGTTCAATTATGCCATTGGCATGAATAATTGTATTGACTTGGGTCACAAATTTGTTTAACTTCTAACCAGGAAGGCGATTTTGGTCTGCTCGTTCAAATGAGATCTCCAGTTCAAGCAGTTTGAGGTAGTTGGGAAAAGTGGCAATCAGCATCTCGGCTTGCTGTGGAGGGCATTCAGATGTCTTCACACATCAGTATTCCCGACAAGTCACAACTAGTATTTGCGTCTTCACGCTGTATACCTCATGCGAGCTTGACAAACATGGTCGAAGTGTGACGTGGTGGCGTTAGAGGCATCATAACTCAGTGCAACATAATACCTCAAGGGCCTGCGCATTCACTCTTAACAGCGAGGGATGCGACGGTTTGCAGCAAAACGCTACCAAAGTCTACTGGGTGATCTCACATTCGTATCTCAAAAATTGTGTGACTCCCAATCACGCATAATGCGATTTGCTGAAACGGCCTTAGCACCAAGCTCAGAGCCAACTGCTTGAAACTGCGTGATTTATACACTCGTATAAAATGTCAACGGATTCGCCATTCTCTTCGAGTTTCACAATCCAGGGACTCAGTTCAAGCTCAATTGTCTCCTCCAATATGGACGTTGCGCTTGGACAACGTAATACCTTACTTAATCTGTGCCACTGCGAAGTGTCTTCATCATGCCCTCACAACGAATTACGAGTAATATGGACCCAAGGAGGCCGTAAATGAGTGAGTGCTATAATTTTACAAAAGACGTCACATTTAACTACCTTCATGTTGCTCTGTATGCAAGCAGTCAATTCCTAGTTTACATTGTGTACATATTGCAAGACATTTACCTCGGTAAACTCTTAGATTGATGAATCACAAATAGCGCTTACCTTTACAGTTTTCACCCAAGTCACCATGCGGGACTTGTCAAGCGCCTGCAAATTTCACACGTGACAAATCCACCAAACGCTACGTGAACCGTCCAGCAAACTCCACTTGTGTAATGGACCCTAAACTAAACCAGGTTCTTCAGGTTGTTTTGAGCAATACATACAGAGACATTCTCATCGCAAGCGAATTGAATGTGCACGATCTAGAAATAGTCGCGACCGACAGAAAGCACCTCAACGCCTGTTTACAAGAGGTCATTTCCAGCTACCCTCTGTGCAACCAGGCGACCTTTCGCGCTAGATTTCGGATTGCTAACAAACCTCGATATTTGCTCTTGTGCTAACCAACGAAGAATCCCATGGTAGGCGGAATAACCACAAGCACACCACTGGGTCGCAGTGACCATGTGACTATATTGTTTAACTATGTACGTTACGCGGAATAGCCTGAGGATGTGGATGATAAAGTGCATACGGGCACGCACTCCAACGTGTTATCCGCGCTTGTTAAGGTGGTATCTTGGACCTTCCCAACTGAATGCCCCCCAGAAATCGCCTGGCACAATTTCACAAAGAGATTTACCACACTGGTAACGCACGAGTGTGAGGAGAATTCTTTCCATCGTCAAAGGAGAAGCAAGCCATTTCTGGAGAGCAGAACACCCAAATGCATGTCCTTGAGGAACCCAGGAAGGAGAGCTCTCAAATAATCCCCGAATTCTGGAAGCTGGATGGCCTATATGACAGCGTAAATTTGTGTGAGGTTTATCCGTAAGAACAAGGAGAGGCATCAGCAGGAGTTAATTAAGAGGTTCTGCACGAACGGCACTCTATCATAAAGGCACGTTTATGACCTTCGTAAGATGCAACGCGGAGTTCCAGCACTGATCACGACTGACGGCGCACGCAGTCAGCAACGGAAGCTGCCAATCTTCTCAGTTTCCGTACGTCAAAAACGTTCCAGTGAGTAACGCACCCAGAGGTTAGCCCTGTTTCCATTTTCCCACCATCAGCCTTATCTAATATTACTTTTACTGCAAAAAGTATGTCAAATAAACTGTTGTTCCAGCGTAGCCACATGTCTCCTACTGTCGATAGCATTCGATCGAGGGCTTTAAAGTCCACAGTCAATGACCTGGCGGAATCTCTCGCTGTATTCTATCGGCGCTGTATAGAGGAGAACAATATTCCAACAATATGGAACAGTGGGATAACCACTCTTAATCATAAGGGAGGTAGTCGCAATGAACCAACCAGTTACATCCCTATAACACTACTCTCTGTACCTTCCAATGTGATGAAGTCTATCATCGCTGAAACAATCATTTATTATCTGGGTAATCACAAGCTGATATCACCAGAGCAACATGACTTCCGACAAAAGCGCTCATACACTATGAACCTGCTAATTGCACGCAATAGTTTGACTGAAGCAGTGGATGTGGAGCAGGAATTGATGTTATTTTTCTGGACTTCGCAAAAGCGTTTGATGGCTTATACCACCAAATTCTCCTCCATCAAATTCAGCTATATGGTGCTGGAAGCCCACTGCTGCCTTGGATAGGCAATTTGCTGTACGAACGTCGGTTGGAAGTGAAAGTACGGGAATCCCTGTTCGACGTGATTGAGGTGGAGTACGGCGCACCAAAAGACTTGGTGCTCGGGCCCCGTCTAGCCTGGAGTTTCATAAATGATCTGGCGAGGTAAATTATTTTGAGTTCATATTCTTTGCGGGTGATAACAAACTACGGCGAGCGATCAAAGAACCAAACGACCAGGAAAAGCTCTAGCGTGTCCTTAACACACTGGAATACACTACCGTTCAATGAAGAATATTGTCACACTTTTCAATTGCGTCATAGAAATGACTACGCGTATATGTTTGGATCACATGTATTGTAAACAACTTCTCAATAAAGCTAATTAAAATGTGATGTTCACGGTTCTAAGCAGTCAGAGATAGCTGGGAATACAGCTAAAAAGCACATGGGCTTACTGCGGCGAGCATTCGGAATATTCGACCCATTCATCTTCACCATGATGCACAATACTTATGTGCACCCTCGAGTTGAATACGCTATCCAAGGTTGTCAACCTTGGCTGAAACGCAAATTAATAGTACTAGAGATAGCAAAACGCGTGGATACAAATAACGTCAATGGCCTACGAAGTTATTTCTACCGTCAAACTCTGAAAGAACTGGGAGTTTTCAGTGGCCGCTACCGAAATATGTGCAGCCATCTTATATTAGTCTATCAAAATGTGAGTGACTCTAATCACGCACGCAGTCACTTTCGAAACTCAGCAATAACACCAATCTCAGAGGTATCCCTCTGCAATTGTGTGCATAGTATAGCGGTCTGGAATGCCGGAGGAATTATCATTTTCTTTTAGTTGACCAACAATGGAACGTACTTCCAAAATTCGTTGTTGCCTCCGTCAAATTGGATATTTTCAAACAAAGATTAAATATTGCTTTTGGCCTACATCATCTTCTTGCCTAAACTGTGCAACTTTGTAATATATTGATTATCTCTCCAAACCGGATTAACATTTTACATAATCCTGAGGAGCCGGTACAGAATTGAGTCTGCTCGTTTTTACTCTTCGCACTTAGTACTACCGCTCTAACTCTCCACATTTTGCCTTCTCGTTCGCATACAATTCCCATCTACTATTCCCATCATACTATTCCCATCTACTATTATCTACTATTATTATTCAATAGCCCATCTACTAGAGAAACACTCAAACAGAAACCTCATCCATTTTTGCTAATTGTAGTTTTACCCGCATCTGCTGCGAGAGTTGTCGGACAACTGCATTTTAACCCGCATGAAGCCGTGTTCATCGTTCAGTATTCGTTGCTGCGTCCACACACTCAGCAACATCATTCACCTACTTAATGTTTGCTTTGCCAATCCATCATCCGTTTGGTGACAGGTCACAAAATTTCCCGCATGTTAATTTGTATAACGCTACTCATTCTTAGTTAACATCCGCTGTGTCCCGAGTTATTTTGTTCACCAGCCATCGCAGGTGGCTAGTTACTCTTTGTATAGATTTGTATGGCCATCGAGAAAAACCATTTTTCATAATAATTTCTTCTCTACTGACACATGAATTTACGTACATTTCGCACATGACTAAGTGGCAGCATTGTAAATAACAAATCAATCTCGTCTAACTATTTATTTAGGAAATCCACCGAAACGGTACAAAAGTTCTGTTTCGCTGCCATGCGAGTGGGAATCACAAAACGAAATGGATGAAGCAACAAAACTACTGATGCGGCGTCGTTGGAAACATCTGTTGACAGCCGTAAGAGCAAATACTTTTGCCTCTTTCATTGAGCTCAATACATTCAGCCCGACCAAGATGGTTCGGACAGCTTTGCATAAGTTCGACCCACGTTGTATCGCATCCACTTAAACATTCATTTCGGGATGTGAACGGTATCAGTGAGCCGCGCGCAGCGACCAACGTCAACAAAAGCTGTGAAAGAAATGGGAGGTAATACTCAATGAGAGTTTTTGATGTCAGCAATTATGAAATACATTTATGGGTAGGTGAACCAAAACCGCTGAAATATGTACACCTTCCTGACATTCTAGCTACTGTGCAACAAATAGCATAGATAACGGTTACATGCACACAACGAAATAATACACGACAGTAAAATGTTCCTATTCGGCAGAACAGCTTGATATTGTTAGACAACGCATTGTTTAAAACCTTCCTAATCTCGAGATATATATGAGGATATATTCAAACGTTATCTTAGTTGACAAACGGATCCGCACCAGACCGAAGCAGGTCCTCATAATCGAATTGTTAGATACTTCTCTCACTAACTTCCATATATATGTATATATATATATATATATCTGCTCACAAACGACGCCCACTGAGCGTATTCAACGCGGCGAATCAACTACGTTTTATTCAAAGCGCATAAAGGAATAACAAGTGAAAGATTATTTGTTGACAATTAGTCCAAGCAGAAGAGAGTTTGCATGCCATGATGCTAAATTTTCAATACACTCTCCGTTATGATATCACTGTTGTTTAATGATACCTTCGCATTTACTTAACGTGTACGGCGAAAACCAGTCGCACCTTTTGTTTCGTAGATAGCCTAGAGAAGTGTTGTCGCCTGCTGTGCATAGAGTAAAAGAGGTGTAACGAATAACTTAGGTGAAATCAAGAGTACCGAGCTCGGAGCGACAACTAATGTTTGACGATGCAACCTCAATGATAAATTGATCGAAATCATCATACAGCGGTTCGACGGTCATTCACCAAACGCCTCCTAGCCAATTCCTTTACATTATCATAGATAAATCAATGTGTTATTTTACAGCTTGAGGCAAAGTGGCTGCGCCAAATGAAACGTAGCATTGTTGTCTTGTGTGGTGCACATGCGAAAAAGTAAATTCAATTTACTCAGCATTACTACTCAAAGAACCGACTGCGTTGCATTTGAAACAGCCAATATAAAGTGCTGCTGGTTAGGTCAAAAACGAAACGGTCGGACAATTGTTTCCTCTACCGATACTCGGTATAATAGGATTGCATTTCAAGTGCCGTACATAAAATTTCACTAGGGAGCAATTTTTGAAAGGCCATTTGATCCGTGCTCAAATTGGAAAATGTTAGCGATATGTTGAGTCCAATGAGGAAAATGAATATCCTTATGAACCAGCGCAATTTGGATATGAACTGGGTGCCCGATTTTCTGTTTTGTCGCACGTTTAGATGGATTCCCTCACAATTAGAAGTGTGGATAAATTATTATGTCTAATACGGAAACTTTTTCAGTATGACATTACGCTTGAGCTTGCCGAAAAGATAACCTGTCCTAAATCTGTTCATTTTATCTCTTTGTACTCGTTGTGCACTACCATCTATGCTTTGTTCTTTTCTGGAGGTCACAACTCAGGTAATCCCGCAGTATTCCGTGTTCTATGAAGTCCAGTTTGCTTTCAACTTCTTTGCTTCCCGATTGGCTTCACCTGACTGTAGCACATAAAAACCTACCAGAAGTTGCCCTGCTTATAAATACTTCGAACACTTAATTATCCATGTTTGTTGCTTGCTAGAAAATGAAGCAGACAACCGTCAGACTACATCTCATTTTAGCGTAGCGTATCACACTTAAATTATTGTGGTTTGCGTTATATTTCTGACAAGACTGGGCCCATCCCCTGACGTGATGAATAAAGCTTCCAGGCAAATTAGCAACACTCATGCAAAGCAAATTGACACAGACCCATTGGCAAAAATGTCATACTGTACTCATATGAGTCGGGCTGAATGGTTGGGGTGTTTAGCTCTGTCCAGATAACCGCATACTCAAAGTGTTGGCCTACTTGCTCTTCACCAACATCCGTATAATGACAGCCTCTTTTCCTACGACAGGATCCGAAAAAAACAGCCTACAAGGCGACGACCTATTTGCTCATAACGCCGGCCATTAACATATGAGTCAACCTGATGACGGCTAACTTGCTTTTAAACCACATCAGCGCATGACGAGATGAGGTGCACAGGTGCGGCGGAAAAGTCTCGAGGTACTACATGACATGGAGGCTGGTGCGCAGGCGACGATTCCACGGAGGATTGTGTTACTTTGCTTGAACTACCGAATACCAAACATTTTATTCATACTCTATTATTCCTGAGGTTTTACTACTTTAACTAACAGAACAACTCAGAAAAAATGAGAAATTTTTACAAAACTCAAAACTTTCGCTAGTATCGGATTTCGTTATGCAACATAATAAGAACAAATTCTTCGTCTGTGTCTCGCATTTTCGAACAGTATTCAATATATTTTTTATTTAATGCAATGGAGGAACTTAGTGCGTAAATCCGCACCCTGACAGCTTCATCTTTTCCGTGTCGGTCACTGCGCGTTGCAGCATTAAGTAAATATTCCATGACGGTTGATCAGCCCAAACGAGGTCGAAATCCATCTTTGGAGGAGCGATACCGAGACCTTTTTATTCCGTGGCAGTAATACCCTGAATACACATATCATTTCCATCAGTCCGCATTCCTGATCTGCTTTTCTCACAACACTATACGGTTTTCCCTACACCGCTATTAACTGTCTATCTTAAACTGTACTGATTCTGAAGCTACTCACCATTGCTTCTCTTTACTCTCTGATGGTAGGTTTGTAAGCTGCGTGCATCCAGCATTGCACTGTGCCCAAGTAGGACGAGTACATGTTCTCCGAAACGTTACGTGTATGTATTTCGAAAATTTATTCAAGTATATTGGATACCGTTTCCGAATACGTTATATAGGAACTGTGATGTCCCGAACATATTATTCAGTTATTGGACAGATAAATGCTTATTAATGGCAAGCTTGAAATTGCAAAGTGTAAAGCATGTTCTAATATCACTTGGAAGTTTAATCCAACTGTTTGCGTATTGGGTTAGAAAGAAACGTTCTCTGATTCTCGTAGTAAATTTTGTAATCATGACATTTACCTGTCTGTT
>CALYDF020002627.1:0-54319 GCA_944474145.2 Dicrocoelium dendriticum | reverse complement strand
AAATTTCTCCGCAAAAATTCTAGCCCAGCCAAAGAAAAATCAAAATTCCAACTGTTTTGACCACGAAAAACGTGTTAACAAAAACTCTGCCAACATAGCTAGATAATGCCGCCGAAAAACACTGCCCTCTCAACTCTGAGGCGAAAGTCCAATTAGCCGGGTGTTTGAAAACGCATTCGTCCGCTCGATCGATTGCCTGATCTACCGCACGGGGTAGGCGATTCCCTTCAGCCCAGCTTTCAATCACCATTATATACTTTCCTTTTTTTCTTTTATGTTTTATCTGATTCCCGAATACCTCCACTCCTGAAGCTGCTGCCGTTGTGTATGATGCTAGCCGGGGATTAACCTGAAGCCTCCTGGAAGGGATTATTCGCCTACTGGTGCATCGCCTTGGCTGTTGTGTTCTGGATTCGAATTCCGTGCTCTGCGGTATGGTACTATTCGTCTGATGGCAGGGTTCTTCTACTGGCTCTGTAAGCAACTTGAAGCTGTCTGTCAACAGGTCAAATGAAAGCTTGGCGGATTCTGTTGCTTGTGGCTGACACATTATTATTCGCAGTTGGTTTGCATGGCGTACCCAAACCTGCGTTCCAACCAGCACGTCGTAAATGACGCTTCCGCGCTTACGCTGGATCGTGTCTGGCGTCCATTTCGCGTATTTACCTCGATATTCACGCACAATTACTGGCTGACCCGTTCTAAACGAACGTTGCTTGGCACCAAACCGCCGATTAAAAGCACGTTCCATCTTTAGGTTCCTTTCACCAGCTATGGACTCTGAGGATGGCCGAACTGCATCATATGGCATGCGAAGTTTTTTCTTCATCATTGCCTCTGCTGGTGATATTCCACCCGGTGTTTGTAAATTTTGTGTAGATCGATACAGCAATAGTAAGCGGTCGATCACCTCCTCTATGTCT
Source organism: Dicrocoelium dendriticum (assembly GCA_944474145.2). Taxonomy (NCBI): domain Eukaryota; kingdom Metazoa; phylum Platyhelminthes; class Trematoda; order Plagiorchiida; family Dicrocoeliidae; genus Dicrocoelium; species Dicrocoelium dendriticum. The sequence goes on along the minus strand of CALYDF020002627.1, from coordinate 53,396 downwards.
CCCTCCCTCCTTGATTTGAGGAGAGCGCGTTTGAATGTATCCACAAACCTTTCAGCTTAGCCATTCAATTGTGGGTAGAATGGTGGAGACCGCACGTGTTTGATGGCGCAACGTTGGCAGGATTCCATGAATGTGTCCGAAGTAAACTGTGCTCCATTGTCCGTCACCAATGTTTCAGGGCAGCCAAACCTGCTGAAGATTTGTCGCAACCTAGAGACGGTTGCGCTGGTTTACGTGCTTCTCATGAGGAATACTTCGGGCCACTTGCTATAAGCGTCGACCATTGATTAGGCCTGCAAAGTCGACATGAACACGACTCCAAGGTTTAGTTGGTTTAGGCCATGAGCGGAGTTCAGTCTTCGGCGGTACCCTTGAGGCGGTAGCGCAGTTGCCAAAACTTTTAGCTAGTTGCTCCCGCTGTCAGTCCATAAACGGCCAATACACATAACTTCTAGCAAGCGCTTTCATTCGGTTGAGCCCTGGATGTCTTGTTTGGAACTGTCGCAGCACTCTTTGTTGCAACGCCTGCGGGATGACTACTCTGCCTGAGAACATGATGCAATCGTCCGCAATGGAAAGCGAATGCCTTCGCTGATAGAACTGCTGCATTTCGGCAGATGAACACGAACGTGGCCAGCTGGTTCTGTGGAAGTGTGGCACCTTCTTCAGGATTGGGTTTCGAAACGCTTCGGCCCTCACAGCATCGGCCGTAACTGGCATACCATGTAGTGCCTCGTTCATCAGGAATTTGACATCAGGTTCGATTTCAACTGAGGCAATAATGGTGTCCTCGTCTTCTTGTTGCTGGAAATCAATGAGGCGTGACAACGCATCTGCTTGGGCCAGCGAATTCGTTGACTGTTAACGGATTTCAAAAGCATAGCCCAGCAAGTTGAGTGCCCATCGTTGGATTCGATTGGCTGTATAGGCAGGAATTCCCTTCTTCCAGCTGAAAATGGCCAGCAGCGGCTTGTGATCGGTCAAGAGTTTGAAGCGGCGACCATACAGCATCTTGTGCAATTTCTTCACAGCAAACACTATGGCCAATGCCTCCTTCTCGATCTGCCTGTAGTTTCTTTCAGCTTTCGTTAGCGTCCTGGCGGCATGTGCGATCGCCTTCTGAGATCCATCTGGGAACGTATGGCAAACTACGGCACCGATCCGTAGACTCGATACGTCTGTGGCAAGAACAATTTCCCGGGAAGGATCAAAATGAGTTAGGAGTAAGTCTGAAGCCAACAATGACTTGACCCGCTCAAACACAGTCTGGCATTCTAGCGTCCAATTCCAGGTTTGGCGCTTGCTCAATAACTTATTCAACGGGGCACGCAGGCGATGTAGTTCGGACAGAAAAGCGCTGTAATGACTGATTAGGTCACAGAATGAACGCAGCGACTGCAAGTCCACAGGTGGGGGCATCTTTTGAATAGCTCGGCTATTTTCTGGATCCGGGCGACGACCATCTTTTGAGAAGATGAAACCGAGAAACTTGATGGTTGGTGTAAAAAAGGTACACTTGTCTTCGCGGATACGGAAACCCTATGACTGGATACGTACAAGCACTTCAGCGAGAAGCTGAAATAGTTCTTCTGCTGTCCGACCCATTAAAATGATATCATCCAGGTACGCCGCGGCTCCAGAAACTCCCGCAAGCATGGTGTCCATCATCTGCTGGAAGATGGCTGGTGCTGTTTTCACGCTAAATGGGAGGCGGTTGTACTGGTACAAGCCACAATGAGTGTTGATGGTCAGCAATTCTCTTGATGTTTCATCAATCTCAACCTTTAGGTAGGCATCGGACAAGTCGAGCTTGGCGAAACACTTCCCACCATTTAGCTTGGCAAAGATATCTTTTGGTATCGGAAGGAGGTATTGATGGTCGTCCAATGCGGCATTCAGGCCAGTCGAAAAATCGGCGCAGACTCGCACTTTACCGTTCGGCTTTTTCACAGCAACGATCGACGCAGCCCATGAAGAGTAGTTCACTGGTTTGATGACACCGGCTCGTTCCAGTCGGTCGAGCTCCTGAGCAACCTTTGTCATGGCTGCATACGGTACCGGTCTTTTTGCTCTAAAGACTGGCTTGGTTCCTCCACGAAGACACAACTTTGATTTGAAGTTAGTGCAGTGGCCGAGACCATCTTCAAACAAGGTGACAAACTGCTGGTTTAGCTTTATGGTCATCTCTTCTATTGACAATGATGAATGTAATGGGTCGGTTTGTACTCTATTGCAAATCTGACTCATTGGAACATCAAACAGTTGTAATTTTTCCATTCTGTCAAGTCCATGGAGGTTCAAGTTTGGTCCATCAGACAAAGTAGCATGTTCCGGCCTTTTCCACTCCGTTGAATGCAATTTTGCAATTTATTTCTCCGACCAAGTTCAGCACTCCACTGGATGCATTATGAGCGACTTTGTTGGAATCAATCATCTTCGGCTTCTTTATGTGCTTTCAAGTGTTCATGGAAATGATCGTTATATCTGATGCCGCATCGAACTGCAGCTGGGTTGGGATTCCGTTGATGAGCACAGTGATAAATCAGCGAAGTGTTTTAGAATCGCTGTGAAACGTAGCAATCACCGATAGTGATTCTGCGTCAGGGTTTCTGAAATTTTTCCGTCGGTAGGACTGCTTCACATTTCTTGGCCGGGACTGGTGGCAAAAGTCTTCTTTGTGGCCGCGTTTATGGCACTTATCACAAATATGACGCTTTAATGGACAGTATCGTGCGAAATGCCATTCACCACTTGACCAACAAAGTGTAGGCGGCTTGTTCGGCTTTCTGTTGAACGACTTATTCAAGCCAGGCTTTCTTGCTTTTTGCACAGCATGAACAGTATCGGCAATAGTGAGGCGACTCTGCTCAATCATAGCCGTGTCGTGTTTCAAGGTACTTAACCATTTGCATTCGCCTACAAGAGACTTCAATGTCAAATCTGGGTCTTGTTCCAACTTAGCAAGGAACCGAATGCGGATTTCCGCGTCGCGTGGAGACTGTAAAGCGCTGACAAATATAAGACACTTAAACTGGTCATCCGTCAAACAGCGTAACTTGAAACGTTCACATTCACGGTTAACCATGTCTGCTAGTGCCCCATAATCGTCTGTATCACGCTTTACAATTTTCAGACATTGATAGCGAATGCTAAACAAGGAGGTTGACTCACCAAAAATTTCTTTGTGTGTTGCTACTGCTTCGTTGAAAGTGATGTCTTTCGGCTCTTTGGGCAATATGTGGTCAAGGAATCTTGTATGTTCCTTAGTACTGATCTTGCGGAGCAAAAGAAGCACTTTCCACGAATCATCTTGGCGGCTGAAATCCGACTGGAACGTATCCTGCCAACGTTTGAACCACGCCTCGGAAGTGCATTCGGAATCAGCATCATAATGAAATTCAGTGATTGAATTCGTAAGAAGATCAAGTGAAACAGCCTGCGTGTCCCGTGTAGCTGCTCCGTTTGATTGTAGTTTAAGCACTGAGTTAAACTTTCAATCAGTTTCATTTGTGCTTCCATCTGGGATCGTTGCTGAAGTAGCAACTTTCGAAAATGTTCGAGAGAACAATTTGTAACAATTCCGTGCTTGTCCGTCGCCATTGTTAGATCTTCACTTTTATCGCTATTCCGAATTAACCACCCAGAAATTTCTCCGCAAAAATTCTAGCCCAGCCAAAGAAAAATCAAAATTCCAACTGTTTTGACCACGAAAAACGTGTTAACAAAAACTCTGCCAACATAGCTAGATAATGCCGCCGAAAAACACTGCCCTCTCAACTCTGAGGCAAAAGTCCAATTAGCCGGGTGTTTGAAAACGCATTCGTCCGCTCGATCGATTGCCTGATCAACCGCCCGGGGTAGGCGATTCCCTTCAGCCCAGCTTTCAATCACCATTATATACTTTCCCTTTTTCTTTTATATTTTTATCAGATTCCCGGATAAGCTCATCAAGCTTTGCTATACGGTTCGTGACATCATCTTCAGTCCCAACAGCGTTGATACAACTTCCTTGGTAGTTGAAATTCTGAACGACTTCTAGCTGATCCTCACCAAGGGTCAGCGCGGGAGGCGATCCCTGCCAATCTTGGAGGAGCGTTTTGCATTTCGATTGTGCAAAGAAAAGCCCGAAGCGGCTGACAGTCAGTGCTAATCTGTCCAGTGCAGCTTAGTACGTCTGGGAGCTGTCAAAGATGAGGGCAATGTCATTTGCATACTTCAAGCCAAAAGGTCGTTCTCCTGGGAGTAGCTCCACACCTTCTAAGTCGTGTCCTGTAAATGCAATCTCCATGGATTCATCATTAGCGAAGTTGAAGAGGAAAGGTGACAGTGGACATCCTTGTCTCACACCGCTGGAGATACTGACGGGTGGCGACAGTTAGCGTAATCCCTCACTCTGCCCGTGCTACGCGCGTATAATGCTTGAATAATATTTACCTATTTCTCGGGCACACCTTTCCTGAGTAGACAGTTCCAAGGAGCACATCGATCAACCGAATCAAAGGCACCTTTGATATCGAGAAACACGACTACTGTAGGCCGCCAATATATGTGAAGATGCTGCAAAAGCTGAAGCAAGGTGAGGATGTAGTCGATACAGCCACGAGCGCGAAGAAACCCGGCTTGCACCTCACGAATCTGGCTTTCAGGAGCGCCAGTCATTCTGTGAAGAATTGTGGAGGCGAGTAATTTGGAGGCGATGGAGATCAGACTGATTCCTCTATGGTTGCCGCACTCCGAACGCGAGCCTGCTTTGAAGATGGCAACAATAACGGAGCGGCTGCAGTCGGTTTGGACAGTTTCCTGCTCCCACAATTTCACAAGTAATTCACGTAAATAATCAACAAGAATAGATCCTACGAATTTGAGGAGGGCTGAATGAAGATCATCTGGTGCCGCGGCTTTGTTTAACTTCTTCAGTCCGATCTTACGTTTGACTTCTGAGCGAGAGGGTCCAAAGGGACATCCCACGGAGCAGGGCGATCACTGGCCAGTGCGGAATCGAACACATCCGGTCGATTAAATTTCTCTTCAAAATGATCAGCCAAAAGCTCTAAACGTTTGACAAATTGTGGACAGTCTGTGCACTCCCTTCACAAATAGTTTCACTAACACCAAGTACCTACTGCCCGTTTCTCGTCTCAGACAGAATGACTTTCCATGGTTAAAAAGGACAGCGACCACTTTTAAGAACAGACCACCAAGATTCTCGATTCGTCTTCAGTCTAGCATAGAGTTTTGCCCGGAGCTCTTTGCGAGTCTCATTATTTTCGCTTCCAGCCGAAATATGCCGGCGAGTATCGATAAGTTCCAGAGAGCGCGAAGAGGTCCAATGTCCATGTTGGCGATTAGATTTACCACATGATGATTCGCCTGCTGCTAGTAAGGTCTGGTGCACATGAGACCAGTGACCTTCAATTGTCTCCAGTGAGCGCTTACTCAACTCACGTGCCAGCGTAGTGTGGTAGGCATTCAGAAAAGCTAGCTTCTTCAGTTGTCTGGTGTCAATGCGCTCAGAGTGTCGACGTGGGCGTCCGCCAAAATGCATCTGCAGGTCAGCACATACAAGCGCTTGGTCGGTGTCTACACGTGCTCCAAATCGAGCGACAGTTCTGGATGCAGCATCGCCAGCGGTAACTGATTGCGATGTGATTGATTTGCGTCCAATGCTGTTTCGAGGCTGGTGAGCGCCATGTCTCCCTCCGGCGAGTGCTGTGTCGGAAATTATTGCTCGCAAGAAATAAACGGGCACTTCACACGAATGAAGTAACCGCTCACCGTTATCATTACGCGACCTTACACCGTGCTGACTGCTCAGATGCATTTTATCAGTGGACAACTTTCCAAATGTGCGTGCAGATCCCTTGCCAGCACGACAGTATCCGTGCTACTTTTGTGGCGAAGAAGCTAGGTCAGTCTACGGTAAAGTCGTTTTATACTGAATCGTCGCTAGAGTTTATGAGCGCCTAGGCAAAGGTGATGAATAGATATCTACTATTTCCGCACGACATCAAAGATTTGAACGAGCAAGCCAATCGGACCGTACCCATTCCGCTACTGATTGGAATCCAATCAATCAAAGCTGCATCAGCCCGAGGACTCAGGTCAATGCCAACACTGGCTTGACCGGGGCTCGAAGCTGCATCGTCACCGGATAGGCGCAATAATAAACTGCTGCTGGTGTCTCCTGAAGGGGACCTCAGAGTGAGCAAAGTGCTCTAGTCTTGCTCGCGAGTCTCCGATAAGCAAAAGTTATCGATCGAGAAGGTCTCTAACGTTCGGGCAAGTGCTACCTGTTGACCGATGTGTAGCAAGGTGCGTAGGTTGAGGCATGCCAATCTGAAGGAGTATCGAGGGCTCTAAATGGAACTGAAGTGGACCGCTTGGTTCGACATGGGCTTGTCGACAGGACAGGAGTGACGCTCCGCTTTAGCATAGCAGTTGAAACTAGAAGATAAACGCCTAGGAAAGCATGTTGGGGAGGGCAAAGAATCGGGGGTTGAACACTGGGGGAATAAAAGTGACGTTGGGACGGAAACATAAAGAAGAAAATGCGTAAGAGCGGGAATAAGAAGACGGGAAGGCTTGAGCAGTAGCATCCAAACCCTATCTACCCTGCTCGATGCAGTAGATAGGGCACCTTCGATTATCCACTGCGGTGGCCAAAGCATGAGGAATTTCTCTGAAGAGCGATTCTTGAATTGCATAGGCATGATACTGTCTGGTTGCCCAGGCAAAGGCAAGAGAATGATTAGGGTTCTCAACCAAAGCCTTTGGTTCAAATACCTGATAGCAAGGCAGCAGATTTGGCGTTGGACTACAAGGAGTCAGTTTTAATGAGTAAGGGGCCACCCTCATTCTAACCCTTAACCTAGAGGACCAGGAGGTTGAGTTTGTGTGGCGTCTAACCATTGACCAATCTGATATGAATGGCTTTGAAGGTGCAAAAACACCACCCAGCGTAGCTCAATAGATCACTGAGGCACACAAACCATCGCACCACGGTAAGGTCCAGCCTCATTGTGATGGAGAATATACACTGACACATTTCCTTACTTATATTTAAATGAAACGTGTCTTATGTCGGTAAGTATTACGGAATTAGATGTCCGAATTGCGCACCGTGGTTTTGGCTACATAGGAGCATTTGCCAAATGGAGTTGGCGAGCGCTTTCTGCAATGTCTCAAACAAAAGTTGACCACATTCCTTCACACTGTGCTCTTTTAGTTCAACCAGACTTTTGGGTATCGATCTATTAACACTGCTCTGCAAATATCACCATAGGAAAAATAAATGGTATTCAGTTCCGGTGATTGCGCAAGCCATTCTATCGGTCTTCCGCGACCGACGCAACGTCCACCGAATGTCTCGTTCAGGTAGGCATGAACCGTTTGCACAGAATGTGCAGGTGTGCCATCAAGCAGCCACCAATGGTTATTCGTTAACCATTCCTAGTTTAGCTACGGAATGACGTTGCACTGCAACATTTCCATGCACGAGTATGCTACTAATTGGCAGACATTGGTACTGTTATACGATAAGCTACAGGACACCCTGATTGAAACGAAAACGGGCCTAATGATTTTTCGACTAGTCAACCCAGCCCAGGTCATAAAATTCGCGCTACGTTGTACACGTGAAGCGCTACCTTCCCATGGGTTGGTCGTTGCCCAAACATATTTCCCATCTTCGCCATGCAGATCGAACACCGCCTCATCGGTGAACAAAATGGAATGCATGTCTAGTTAGTTTAGAAAACCGGCGTATTCCAGGCGCTTTTTAAATTGCATGAGTGAAATACTTGCACCTCCAATGTACTGTAACCCACGAAACATTTTTCATTCAATATCCGATGCACAGCCTACGGTGTAGTTTCGAAATGTTGTAGGAGTTGCCGAATGATGAGATGGCTGTTACTGTTTACCTCTTGCGCAACCGCGCTACTTGCTACTTTATCCATGCCGGTACGACGCCGTCAGCCTTGTTTGATGTTACAGACATGTAATTCGTTGATAATTACTGATACTTCACACATTTTGTGTAAATATAAGTAAAGAAATTAGAAACTAAATATTCTCCATGACACACGAGACATGATCGAAGGCATGATCAATTTGTACAACTAGCAATTGTCTGGCTGTGAGGGCAGTAATTGCATTCATGAGTAAATTGGTGTGCTGTCTAATGGCGCCACCAGAGCACCGTCAAATCAAGTCAAGTCAGCAATTGGTTTTTGTGCACCCAAGAAGGGTGACCTCACTTGTAACACACACGCGACCGAAACGGTAAAGCGAACAGCACTGTAACCTTATAATGTGCTCCCGGCAGTATGATTCGCTTTAGCAACGTAAGCAAACTACTAACAGCTTATGGGTTTGTTGGAAGTCAGTCATGAGGCAATAACAGCTTTTGTGACGATAGCAATACGGCGCCCACCGACCGGTCATCACATACGGCCAGGCTGCTTTTCTCAGTTGCTAGCACAGTCCCCAATAGCCACTTCGCCTGAAACACTTTCGCTGGCTTTTCACCTGTATGAAGGCCGACTACCGATCGATCGAAGCATGACACGTTCAGTGAGGGTATGTGGTGTCCGGCTCATGTCCAATTCCCACTGCTGTACGGCATGCGTTCCCATGCGATCGAGGCATGACGCATTCATTGCGGCTGTGGTGTCTGGATGATGTTCACTACTCACAGCCGAACGGCTCGATGTACTCTGCGATCGTAGGTGCACATGTGGCGTCTGTGCCTTACTTCACCCTTGCCGGCAAAGCAATTTGCGCCATTGGAGAGTTAGCAATTCAGCGTACGGGTTGTACGGCAGCACCTGAGTGCAGTCGCTCACAGATTCGGACCACATTTCCAACACCGCGTTGGTGTGGTCGGATAGGTGCAAGCTAGCGAAACCAACGGCTGAGATGGTCGATGGATGTGCGCGTTAGTTGTTCCCAGCAAAGTATGTTCGGACTTGTTTAAATGTCTGCCCCTCGAGTATGACAGTGAAGCAAATAATGTCAAGTGGCCACTTAGAATCTACCAATTGCAGAGACAAGTGTCTGCTAATGAATTCCATCGTATGATTCGGAAAGTAGCTTCAAGTCGACCGTTTTGTCAACGCGGAGCACGCAATGAGTTCTAGAAAATGCGTTGGAGCAGCAAGCAAATATTTGAGTCAAGAAACCGACTGTTGATGCGTACCGAAAAAGCCGAATAAAAAATAAAAATCATGCTTATATGTATTCGGATGTAAGACAATTCTTAACAGCATATAATATTTTGTTTAATATATTCGTATTGTACTGGAACAAGGTGAATACTGTAATTCGCAAGTTCGTTCTGGTAAAGCTGTGTTGCAACCATTCATGAAGTCACCCCATATTGTTCGGAGACTGCTGCCTTCGTGCCTAAAAACTGGTAGCTTTTAATTCAACAGGATGACTATTATGTGGGTTTTAATGTACTTGATAATCCGAAATAGAGAGAAAATTTTCCTTATGTGTTTATATTCTCCAAGTTAGCATCCATACTCATTACAATGAGTTTACAGAAATCTAAACCGGACAAGGGTTCGCACGACCAAACGAAATCTTGCGTAATATGTGTGGGCTAATTACCACCTCTGTACACGAAATTACAATAAAATCCTGTTGCGCCTACCTATTAATATAAGTGACCTGATGATGGAAAGCTCCAACAACTCAGCTTTTCGCTCTTAGGTGTTTTGACCACATTAACAAAAGTAGCTCAATTTACCTGAAGAAAATTGAATGAGCAGCTGATATCGAAGTAACCAAATGCGGCACAAGTCCACGATGGCTGGCTATTTACAATTTCTATGGAACCAGTCATTAAAGTGAACATGAATTGTAATTGTGTAGCTGGTACGTAAACGTCTCGTTCAAATAAAAGACATACGAGGGGAATTAATGCGCATTGTTAAAACGTGCACAGAACAGTAAGATGACAAGGTATAGCATCTTATACAAATGCAGATTAGTTGTTTAGACGTTGCAAACTATTGCGTTTGCACTAACGCATGAAACAAAGGAGGATACTTCATGTAAGGTGTTCTTGACCTGTGCAGAAAGGAATAGCAGTTGTTAACAATTAAGAGCTTGCACAATTCACTATAAGGTAACTGCTTGCTTTTTTGATTACAACATGCATATTTTGCTGCAGAACCCTCAAAAGTAAGCATGTATTACTTCCTAGTAAAACCGCATTGAGCTGTGTTAGCAGTAACAAAATATTAGAATGATATTTAATATACAGTTCCATTGATAATATGGGGCCGAAATCCGTTCATGGCACCGGGGCATTCAAATACCAACACATCGCGCGCGTGCAGACAATCCACTCAAGCAACACATGAACATTTTTCTTCAGACCAACGCAATGACCGCTGGACACATGGTTGTGGACAGACAGGCGAACGATAGGCCGACAAACCGCTGAGATGATGGATGGATGTGGACCGTGCTACAATGATGCTCGATAGACTTTTATGGCGATCTACCGAAATTTCCTTGGCCAGGCCAAATCAAGTTACTGCGGTGAATATTTGCTGTTTCGGAACGGTGTCTGCGTGAAGGTTCTCAGTGCATTACCTCCCTCGGTGACTTCGGAGCAACTGGAGTTACAATGCTTGGCTGTTGCTCAACATATGCGATTTTTCGTTTGGATATTTAATGCAGATTTACTGTTGCAAAAACAGCCCGACAATACAAAATATGAATGCAGGTTTGTGGCTCGTAAATACCGTTACATTCTGGAAATGTCGCAACTGTCTGAAATGGTAATATTGTTTGCACTGTCAGAAATACTGGTCGACCTCGCACCACTAGGGATGAGCTTTTAGCTTGCGATTTTATCCATGAAGAACTGAACATTCCGACGTCAACATCAGTAGAATGGCGCAGCATTGTGACACTACCATTTGCACCTCTTAGCAAGCTTTGAAGGAAAACAAATAACATCAGTACGATGCACTTCAGGTACAAGTTTTGGGTCCGTGGGATCTAGAGAAACGACATGCATCTAGCTCCTGGTTCTTGATTAATACAGATATGTATTCCATTTTTTTACCATTGAATCTGTGTTCTATTTAAACAGCATCGAGAAGCAGTTTTATTGGACAGTATTTCATCCACGGCGCTATCGGTCTTCACGTAGGCACCACGTCACGAAAGTCATGGATTGGGCTGGATTAACTATTTTAAAAGTATTGGCCAATTTTTTATTTTCCACAAAGTGACCGGTAGGTTGTATGTATCCAGTAATAATTCCGTGCCTCTCATAGCGTCGTCTTTCAAGCAAATTTAGCAGACATGCGTAATTCCACATCTAAATGCGGATGCGTTATGCAGTGACACTTGGTGGCAACATGGTTGCGCACCTATAAACAATGCCCAAACGAGTCGTGATTATATTAGCGGGATTTGCTATCAATGATGGATGGGCCGTGCCGAACCAATTGAGTGACCGGCTCGGTCACCTGATTTGAAATCTTCGTATTACTTCCTATGGGCCATTTAAAAATACGAGTTCAAAAGACAAGACCGGATGCATAGGCACAGTTGAATGAGATCATCGTGAATGAATGTCGCTTTGCCACTGCGGAAACATTGCAGTAGGTTCTTGCTAACTGTCTCAGGCGATTTTTGTACTGTCAGCTGAAAATCGTTGGCCTCTAGGTACACCCACTGCCTTGCTGTTTTTATCACTGACTTTGTCCACTTAAATATACTTATCCAACTATACGTGATCATCATCATTCAGAAGTCGGCTCGGTGTTAGTGTCTAAATAACGGTTGCAATGTACTGTCTGCTTTTCAGGGAGAATGTGACGTCCCGTTGGCACCACAGGAGGCGGAGATTCGCGATGACGATTCGAGCAATTGTTACAAGACCGATGATCTCAATAAGGACAATATCTATCTCAAATTACCCAGGGGAGAGGCGGGTATGGAATACTGGGTAACCTTCTCTGTGGCGTTAGATGAGTACATTAAAATATCAAAGGATATTGCCTCTATAAAACCAGGCTATCGATTATCAGTGTCGCACGGTCCACATCCATCCATCATCTCAGCGGTTTGTCGGCCTATCGTTCGCCTGTCTGTCCACAACCATGTGTCCAGCGGTCATTGCGTTGGTCTGAAGAAAAATGTTCATGTGTTGCTTGAGTGGATTGTCTGCACGCGCGCGATGTGTTGGTATTTGAATGCCCCGGTGCCATGAACGGATTTCGGCCCCATATTATCAATGGAACTGTATATTAAATATCATTCTAATATTTTGTTACTGCTAACACAGCTCAATGCGGTTTTACTAGGAAGTAATACATGCTTACTTTTGAGGATTCTGCAGCAAAATATGCATGTTGTAATCAAAAAAGCAAGCAGTTACCTTATAGTGAATTGTGCAAGCTCTTAATTGTTAACAACTGCTATTCCTTTCTGCACAGGTCAAAAACACCTTACATGAAGTATCCTCCTTTGTTTCATGCGTTAGTGCAAACGCAATAGTTTGCAACGTCTAAACAACTAATCTGCATTTGTATAAGATGCTATACCTTGTCATCTTACTGCACGTTTTAACAATGCGCATTAATTCCCCTCGTATATCATTTATTTGAACGAGACGTTTACGTACCAGCTACACAATTACAATTCATGTTCACTTTAATGACTGGTTCCATAGAAATTGTAAATAGCCAGCCATCGTGGACTTGTGCCGCATTTGGTTACTTCGATATCAGCTGCTCATTCAATTTTCTTCAGGTAAATTGAGCTACTTTTGTTAAGGTGGTCAAAACACCTAAGAGCGAAAAGCTGAGTTGTTGGAGCTTTCCATCATCAGGTCACTTATATTAATAGGTAGGCGCAACAGGATTTTATTGTAATTTCGTGTACAGAGGTGGTAATTAGCCCACACATATTACGCAAGATTTCGTTTGGTCGTGCGAACCCTTGTCCGGTTTAGATTTCTGTAAACTCATTGTAATGAGTATGGATGCTAACTTGGACAATATAAACACATAAGGAAAATTTTCTTTCTATCTTGGACTACCAAGAACATTAAAACCCACATAATAGTCATCCTGTTGAATTAAAAGCTACCAGTTTTTAGGCACGAAGGCAGCAGTCTCCGAACAATATGGGGTGACTTCATGAATGGTTGCAACACAGCTTTACCAGAACGAACTTGCGAATTACAGTATTCACCTTGTTCCAGTACAATACGAATATATTAAACAAAATATTATATGCTGTTTAGATTTAGCTTACATCCGAATACATATAAGCATGATTTTTATTTTTTATTCGGCTTTTTCGGTACGCATCAACAGTCGGTTTCTTGACTCAAATATTTGCTTGCTGCTTCAACGCATTTTCTAGAACTCATTGCGTGCTCCGCGTTGACAAAACGGTCGACTTGAAGCTACTTTCCGAATCATACGATGGAATTCATTAGCAGACACTTGTCTCTGCAATTGGTAGATTCTAAGTGGCCACTTGACATTATTTGCTTCACTGTCATACTCGAGGGGCAGACATTTAAACAAGTCCGAACATACTTTGCTGGGAACAACTAACGCGCACATCCATCGACCATCTCAGCCGTTGGTTTCGCTAGCTTGCACCTATCCGACCACACCAACGCGGTGTTGGAAATGTGGTCCGAATCTGTGAGCGACTGCACTCAGGTGCTGCCGTACAACCCGTACGCTGAATTGCTAACTCTCCAATGGCGCAAATTGCTTTGCCGGCAAGGGTGAAGTAAGGCACAGACGCCACATGTGCACCTACGATCGCAGAGTACAGCGAGCCGTTCGGCTGTGAGTAGTGAACATCATCCAGACACCACAGCCGCAATGAATGCGTCATGCCTCGATCGCATGGGAACGCATGCCGTACAGCAGTGGGAATTGGACATGAGCCGGACACCACATACCCTCACTGAACGTGTCATGCTTCGAAGGATCGGTAGTCGGCATTCACACAGGTGAAAAGCCAGCGAAAGTGTTTCAGGCGAAGTGGCTATTAGGGCGCTGTGCTAGCAACTGAGAAAAGCAGCCTGGCCGTATGTGATGACTGGTCGATGGGCGCCGTATTGCTATCGTCACAAAAGCTGTTATTGCCTCATGACTGACTTCCAACAAACCCATAAGCTGTTAGTAGTTTGCTTACGTTGCTAAAGCGAATCATACTTCCGGGAGCACATTATAAGGTTACAGTGCTGTTCGCTTTACCGTTTCGGTCGCGTGTGTGTTACAAGTGAGGTCACCCTTCTTGGGTGCACAAAAACCAATTGCTGACTTGACTTAATTTGACGGTGCTCTGGTGGCGCCATTAGACAGCACACCAATTTACTCATGAATGCAATTACTGCCCTCACAGCCAGACAATTGCTAGTTGTACAAATTGATCATGCCTTCGATCATGTCTCGTGTGTCATGGAGAATATTTAGTTTTTCATTTCTTTACTTATATTTACACAAAATGTGTGAAGTGTCAGTAATTATCAACGAATTACATGTCTGTAACATCAAACAAGGCTGACGGCGTCGTACCGTCATGGATAAAGTAGCAAGTAGCGCGGTTGCGCAAGAGGTAAGCAGTAACAGCCATCTCATCATTCGGCAACTCCTACAACATTTCGAAACTACACCGTAGGCTGTGCATCGGATATTGAATGAAAAATGTTTCGTGGGTTACAGTGCATTGGAGGTGCAAGTATTTCACTCATGCAATTTAAAAAGCGACTGGAATACGCCGGTTTTTTAAACTAACTAGACATGTATTCCATTTTGTTCACCGATGAGGCGGTGTTCGATCTGCATGGCGAAGATGGGAAATATGTTTGGGCAACGACCAACCCATGGGAAGGTAGCGCTTCACGTGCACAACGTAGCGCGAATTTTATGACCTGGGCTGGGTTGACTGGTCGAAAAATCATTAGGCCCGTTTTCGTTTCAATCAGGGTGTCCTGTAGCTTATCGTATAACAGTACCAATGTCTGACAATTAGTAGCATACTCGTGCATGGAAATGTTGCAGTGCAACGTCATTCCGTAGCTAAACTAGGAATGGTTAACGAATAACCATTGGTGGCTGCTTGATGGCGCACCTGCACATTCTGTGCAAACGGTTCATGCCTACCTGAACGAGACATTCGGTGGACGTTGCGTCGGTCGCGGAAGACCGATAGAATGGCTTGCGCAATCACCGGAACTGAATACCATTTATTTTTCCTATGGTGATATTTGCAGAGCAGTGTTAATAGATCGATACCCAAAAGTCTGGTTGAACTAAAAGAGCACAGTGTGAAGGAATGTGGTCAACTTTTGTTTGAGACATTGCAGAAAGCGCTCGCCAACTCCATTTGGCAAATGCTCCTATGTAGCCAAAACCACGGTGCGCAATTCGGACATCTAATTCCGTAATACTTACCGACATAAGACACGTTTCATTTAAATATAAGTAAGGAAATGTGTCAGTGTATATTCTCCATCACAATGAGGCTGGACCTTACCGTGGTGCGATGGTTTGTGTGCCTCAGTGATCTATTGAGCTACGCTGGGTGGTGTTTTTGCACCTTCAAAGCCATTCATATCAGATTGGTCAATGGTTAGACGCCACACAAACTCAACCTCCTGGTCCTCTAGGTTAAGGGTTAGAATGAGGGTGGCCCCTTACTCATTAAAACTGACTCCTTGTAGTCCAACGCCAAATCTGCTGCCTTGCTATCAGGTATTTGAACCAAAGGCTTTGGTTGAGAACCCTAATCATTCTCTTGCCTTTGCCTGGGCAACCAGACAGTATCATGCTTATGCAATTCAAGAATCGCTCTTCAGAGAAATTCCTCATGCTTTGGCCACCGCAGTGGATAATCGAAGGTGCCCTATCTACTGCATCGAGCAGGGTAGATAGGGTTTGGATGCTACTGCTCAAGCCTTCCCGTCTTCTTATTCCCGCTCGTACGCATTTTCTTCTTTATGTTTCCATCCCAAGGTCACTTTTATTCCCCCAATGTTCAACCCCCGCTTCTTTGCTCTCCCCAACATGCTGTCCTAGACGTTTAGCTTCTAGTTTCAACTACTATGCTAAAGCGCAGCGTCACTCCTGTCCTGTCGACAAGCCCATGTCGAACCATGCGGTCCAATTCAGTTCCATTTAGAGCCCTCGATACTCCTTCAGATTGGCATGCCTCAACCTACGCACATTGCTACACATCGGTCGACAGGCAGCACTTGACCGAACGTTAGAGACCTTCTCGATCGATAACTTTTGCTTATGGGAGACTCGCGTGCGATACTCGAGCACTTTGCTCACTCTGAGGTCCCCTTCAGGAGACACCAGCAGTATTTGCTTATTGCGCCTATCCGGTGACGATGCAGCTTCGAGCCCCGGTCAAGCTAGTGTTGGCATTGACCTGAGTTCTCGGGCTGATGCTGCTTTGGTTGATTGGATTCCAATCAGCAGCCGGGTGTGTCCGGTTCGATTGACTTGCTTGTCCAAACCTTCGATGTCGTGCGGGACTATTAGATGTCTATTCATCATCGTTGCCTAGGCGCCCACAAACTCTAGCGATGATTCGGTATAAAACGACTTCACCGCAGACTGATCTAGCTTCTTCGCCACAGAAGAAGCACGGATACTGTTGCGCTGGCAAGGGATCTGAACGCACATTTGGAAAGTTGTCCACTGATAAAATGCATCAGGGCAGTCAGCACGGTGTATGGTCGCGTAATGGTAACGGTGAGCGATTACGTCATTCGTGTGAAGTGCCCGTTTACTTCATGCGAGCACTAATTTCCGACACAGCACCCGTCGGAGGGTGACTTGGCGCTCACCAGTCTCGAACCAGCCTTGGACGCAAATCAATCACATTGCACTCAGTTACCGCTGGCGACGCTGCATCCAGAACTGTCGCTCGATTTGGAGCACGTGTGGACACCGACCAAGCACTTGTATATGCTGACATGCGGATGAGTTTTGGCGGACGCCCACGACGACTCTGTGAGCGCATTGACACCAGACAACTGACGAAGCCAGCTGTTCTGAATGCCTACCACACTACGCTGACATGCGAGTTGAGTAGGCGCTCAGTGGAGAAAATTGAAGGTCAATAGTCGCATGTTCACCAGACCTTACTAGCAGCAGGCAAATCACCATGTGGTAAATCTCATCGCCAACATGGACATTGGGCCTCTTCGCGGTCTCTGGAATTTATCGATACTCCCCGGCATATTTCGGCTGGTAGCGAAAATAATGAGACTCGCAAAGAGCACCGGGCAAAACTTCATGCTAGACTGAAGACGGATAGAGAAAGTTGGTGGTCTGTTCTTGCGTCAGAGATGGAAGTGGTCGCTGCCCATGTTAACCATGGAAAGTTATTCCGTCTGATACGGGAAACGGGCAGTAGGGGACTTGATGTTAGTGAAACAATTTGTGAAGAGAGTGCACAGACTATCCATAATTTGTCAAAAGGTTTAGAGCTTTTGGCTGATCATTTTGAAGAGAAATTTAATCGGCCGGATTTGTTCGATTCCACGCTGGCCAGTGATCGCCCTGCTCCGTGGGCTGTCCCTATGGATCCGCCCCCTCGCTCAGAAGTCAAAAGTGAGATCGGACTGAAGAAGCTAAACGAAGCCGCGGCACCAGATGATCTTCCTCCAGCCCTCTTCAAATTCGGGGGATCTATACTTTTTGATTATTTACGTGAATTACTAGTGAAATTGTGGGAGCAGGAAATTGTCCAAACCGACTGGAGCCGCTCCGTTATCGTTCCCATCTTCAAAGCAGGTTCACGTTCGGAATTCGGAAACCATAGAGGAATCATATATATATCCATTCAATACCCCAAGTTATCCAATTAAAGGAATTGTGCATCGCTCAGATGTGCAAATTCTTACGACATCATGGGAATGGCGAAAGCAAAATCCGTGAGTGGGACATTCGTTACAATCAACGCACACTGGAAACGGACAATCCTTTTTGTGAATGAATGAAGTCTTAAACCACACGTAAACACTAGACAAGCATGTGTGTGTATGGATGACTTTAGAGTTACTATGAGATGGGGTATGATAAAATGATCTTTTTTCTTGGCTTTTTAAGCCCATGGCTATGTGCACGAGCGGGCTGCGCAACCTTGATGCAGGGTCATCTTAATGAACCTATAATTACATTCCCAATGTAAACCGAGAGCAAGTTTAATAGGAATCGCCAGATTAATGCAAGACTCCGCTACATTACGTATAAGATAGTTTACAAAGGGCCAAAATCCCTAATGATTTTGCAGAACTATAAAGCATTGTGTTCAAAATATTGCAATGCTCAAGAAATGTTTACGATAAAATGGTGGGTATTGCCAATATTCTTTTACCAATTTTCGTAACACGATGTAAACTCGAAGTGAATAGGAAACGCGGTAGTCTACGGGTGCGTCCGTTGCACACTCTGATACACATTCAAATCTTCTAAAGCCGGACGTCGGTTATGTTGCTTGTCCTTGCGTTACATGACGTGATAAATGACAAATTCCTCGTGAATAGCAAAGTCTCTAATTCGGAGCATGGTTTGTGGCTTTGTCGCGTCTTAGTAGCGTATGTTGACGCGCATGCATTGGCATCCCGAGCGAAGGCACATCTAGATATTATACACCTCTAGGAAGTTACTGGATCATACTGATTGGTGTAATAAGCGCGAAACCGTACCGGACATTCTGAAAACAGCTTGTGCTAATCCTGGGGCACCTCTACAGACGTTCCAGTAAATCACACAGGTCAGCACACAATTTCTTTTCCACAAAATTCGTGGAAGCAAGCACTATCTGCGCAACAAGTAACAAATTCACGATGGTAACAGCTCACTTCTACTTCCCAGAGTGCACATTGATCGCCTACTCTTATCAGCCAGATCCGATTATCACCAAGGTTTACCAAGTCCGACTCTATGGTCATCTGACCAATAACAAAAATATCCAAGAATTCACGTCACTTATCAATTTTCAACTTGTTTTGTCATAAAAACCAAGTAAAAGATGTACCTGGCATGAAAAACCTATTGCGTCAAGAGGTACAAACAAAGGGACATTAAATAAATAGGTACTCCAAATCTTCCGAAATTGTCCACCATGCATGCTTTAATGTCATCGATGTACTGCAGTAACTGATGTCCTTGCAACCGCATCGTTCTCTCGAGGCAGATGACACATCCTCTTATCTATGCAGGTAGTTACCGTGGACTGGTCTGCATTGTTTTCCCGTTTCCTCCAACTATACATTGATAATGATCTTGTAGGATCCATCTACGCTAACATACGGGATTGCCACACATAGCGACAAGTTCAGAACCAGGCGAATCTTGCGAAATGCCTCAACGAAATATTCGTTTGCATCCTTTTCCAAGTCATATAAACACAATTGTTTGCTCCTGCAAAGGTACGGGTGATCTGTTAAATTATATTGCAAAAGTTAGCTCAATCTGGTTGAGATCATTCGTGCACCACGACGCTGCTGATGGTCCGTACACTCTTCATAATATTAAAGCGATTAATCGCATCGATATGCTTAAATCTTGCTAACTTGCAAAATTATGCTTATGCTAGCGATACCTTTGTCGTTGAGCTTGATAATCAACCAAATTATCCTTGACATGCCTTTCGTTTTCTTGTTTAACTAATCGAATTGGTTTCTGTCGCCCCTTATTGCACAATGCTGTAAGCATCTGGCGTAGATGTTGGACAAAACCTTGTCTTAAATTTCGTCGCTTAATAAAAAATGTTTCAAATGCTTCTTCGTTCGGCAAACATTGAACCTACTATCAGATTTTGATTGATTTCCCCCATCTAACTACTTGTAGACCATGATGTCTTATGTGCCTCTGCTAGGACGTTTTCCAGGCGTAACGGTATTGAACAGATGTTCCAACTACTATTCCGTTTAAATTGGCAGAATTGTCTTGCACCATCGTCACATAGTGTCCATCCAAGGTATTCGTACAAAATCATTGATCAGTTTGCCGATACATAGCTTGACACCGGTATTGGTCGAGCTTGTTTAAACATCTGCTTTTAACGATGGTTAGTGTTTCCTGTTCTATTGTACAGTTTATGTGCGACTTTTGGTTACAGATCCTGCATACACATTATCTTTTACAATAGAATTGATAAATAAGTGCACGCAGTTTCCTGCAAAATGTGTAGTGGTCTACCAATACAATCATGAATTTACCATATAATATAAAACTATGATTAACAGCTGCCCACATAGACTCAAACACCCTTTAGTTCTTGTCAGGTGGATTTTCAGGTGATTTTCAGCATGATTGTACTTGAAAAATTTCATGTTTTACTAAATGCAAGTAATGGAGATGTTTGTGGAACTTTTCTGCTGTCTACGAGTGTTAGTGAAACCAATGGTTCAGACCAGAGATAAATTCTGTGTGAGATATAATCAATGCTCTCAAGAAGGTAAACACTAACAGTTCTGCTGGAATATAAATACTACTAGCGACATGAGCATTGTAATCAAGCGTGGATAATTTTTAATGCTGCCAGGAGTTTACACGTAGAATAAATCGTTATCGGGCACACAACTCGGCCATTTGTACTCCGCTTAACCCATATCTACTACCATACTACAACAGGCCTGGGTGGATTAAATCACTGAAAATAGTAGGAAGTTATTTCCAACCACAGACAATATATATGGAGTAAACCAGTTCCAAGTTGAACCACGTTTACTGCAATAACACCGATCCCAATTTATTACAAAAATGTCGCTCAACATAGGCTTTAGTTAACAGTATAATACCTATATCCATAGTCCAGCGGAGAATGTAAACGAGAGGGGTAAACCCCGCAGTTTTTAGGCGTTTTAAGTATAGTTGTGGTTATTAGACTACTCGACCCGTGGATACATTTGCCAATTGATAATGGAAAGTTAGAGATTTCCTTTCCCTTCAAGTTCATTTTTGAAAGCTTAGTCATGTTCAAATAATGAGACCAAATTTTGCATTAGTGATCTAGCGAAACTTAACAACATCTTGGTTTTTGTAAAAAAGTACCGAATCCGTTGGTCAACTTTTCTTCCAAACTTGCTTGCTAATCGGTAAACTCGTAGACCGACGCGTACCCAAAACGATATGCTTGTCCCGAAAGAGTTACAAGATAATTTGCAAACACATACTCCAACGGTTTGTACTTTTTCGGAGCGCAAG
The DNA here is from genome assembly GCA_944474145.2 of Dicrocoelium dendriticum. NCBI lineage: Eukaryota > Metazoa > Platyhelminthes > Trematoda > Plagiorchiida > Dicrocoeliidae > Dicrocoelium > Dicrocoelium dendriticum. Next base: position 32,166 of record CALYDF020002627.1, on the reverse strand, counting down.
CACTTTAATGCCATTGACTTCAGTCAATTGCGTATTTAGTTGCTTTAGATTACTCAGTGAATACAAAGCTGCATCAGTGCAATCGAAACCAGATGTACTGATTTGAATAACCCACTAACAAATCAAAAGGATTGATATCCCCTTCCATGTAAACATCAGTAACTGACTGGATAAAAGTAGCATGCTGATACCTTTATTCCTGCCAAGCACAGCAAAAACTGTAGATATTCTACTCTGGGTGTGCTGGGGCAGGATGTGCTGAATTATTCGAGAGACGAAATTAGTTTCCTTTTACAAAGTTAATAGTATTCCCACTTTCTGATCTAGGGGGAACGGCTTAGGGCTGCAGTGGGATTTCGCCATAGGTTAACTCGCATCGCATACAACCCTTAGTTTGGTAGATATCGAAAGCGTTTTCCCTGCAACCAGATGTCTAGGGGGACTTTGCTGCATTACAAACCTGCAGGAGAGGTTGAAAGTTAAGGATAGTTAAACTGTAAAATATTTGCGACAGCACGATTTGTGCGCCATTCCGCAGTACCTACCTAGTCTATTTGTGAGGTCTGGAAACGCAGTTTGAACTACATATAATACAGATGTTTGTAACTTGCACATTTTTCCAGAGGAATCAAATGCCAATAAAACTCCGCTTAGTCATAATAAGAAAAGAAGCATGCTGTCGGACGTGAAGAATTAATAATCTAAATGTAGCTGCAAAACAGAAATTTGAGCACATTTCTTTTAGTGACGTCGGTAAACAATCATCGTTGTTTTCGGGGAGTGTCGTTAACAGCAACAGGAATCGTATTCAGAACTCTGGGTCAGTTAAGTCGGCCCTGCGTCCATTATCGATAGGAAGTCTGCAGCGGAAATTCTGTTTGTTTTTGCCATACTTGAATAAAGTGGCAGTCAATGAGCCTTAGATTTATTCTGCGAATCCTGCAATAGGTAACGCGTTTATTACAGTTATCGTTCTCAGTTGAGCAACGTCCGAATTATGGCACCAAAGAAACATCACTCGTACATTTGTGCTTAACAATGACCTTCCCACCTAACTGAGTATCGTAAGATATCTGCATGCATTATTCGATTTATTTTACTTGATCTCCGTTTAACGTGCTTGGCTGTTGTTTGATATCCCCGTTGTGCTGCGATTGATGTGCATGTTGACAAGGTGTCTACCTGTCTATTACCCACTACCTCGTCCATCTGGCTCCAGGCGACAGTTGGTCGTTGCTGGAGGGGACGACGTGCACGGTCCTTGTGGTCGTGCTGGGCTCAAAGAGTGGTTCCATGCACTCAGTGTGAAGCGGACTACGGTCCAGCCACCGCATTGTGTGCGGTTGATTCCCCAAATACAGCGTGCTTGTGTTTGCCTGTGAAGGAGTGTGGGCCAGCTCCGTTGATGAAACGTGGCTCCCATCCGCGTGCCTCCCGGTCTTATTCCTTTCGGTTTACACCAGATATGGTGTGTGTGGTTGGAGCTGTGGGTGGTGCAGCGCAAGCCATCCATGGTCCCTCTGTAGGCGCAGGCGTCCTGTAGCTGGCCACAGTGAAAAGCAAATCCGAAACCGGATGCCGCCAACCATGGCATCGTCCTCTTCGTATTATTATTATTCGGCTGCGATTCACATCACTATGTAAGCTCTATGGTATTACTCACCATAACCGTAGCTTGACCAGCTGCTCAATGCTAACTAGCATGACGCTTAGAGATCCGGTGCATCTCAGAATAATGGTTCAGTCTATCCATGAGCTCATTGGTATTTGACGTGCGCGCGGTGTTTCCGAGCGATTTGTGTGCTTGGTAGGGTGGCAAATTATTGTGTATGACTCCAGTTCGATGGATAGATTTGAATCATAAGTTTATCATCGCTTGGCCACTTACAGTACGCATAAATTGTCAAGTTTGACATTTGGAACACAATGCTCAACGAGTGTCCCTCGTGTGACCATATTGGAGTATGGATTCGAAGAGAAATTTCCCTGGAAATTCTGTGTCACGTGAACAATCTCGACGATTAACCAACTAGCGATTATCACGATGTTGCCATTTCATGTTCCACTCCGCAGGCTAGTGATGAGAGTGAGTATAGTCATAGTTCCAGTTATCCCTCAGCCATACTGAATTTACCGGAGCTTATGATAACATACGTACTAACCGCATGGAAGGCAGACATGCAGATACACCTACCAGAAGTTGTATTGCACATGGCCGATCTTTTGGATGGATTAAGTAAAAGATTGAACCTAACTGGAATGGTACGTCAGTGTATTAGTATATTACATCGGAAATGAATCGGCGCATAATGACAATGGTTTTATGAACACCGAATGGCTGCACGCGAAACATACGATATAGATCGTTAGTAACTAGCTTATGGCCACAGTAGAGTACAGGTCGGTAGGTACAAACGGTTGAGTATTTGGACATTTGCACAATAAATGCGAACAATGTTTGGAAAGTCGCATGTTTGACAGTGGGCAGCGGGACTTAGTTGATGTCACCTGTCAATACCAAAGTTTGTGCATCAATCGTTCTTTTAGTAGGTGCACATACCTCGGGTAGCAGATGACCGAACCGATGGGCGACACGGAGAGTCAGAAGTGGACACTTCATGACATTCGCATACTGTGCGATTTCTCCATGAGCTACGCAAAACAGACTGTACATGTAGACGGCAACACCTAAGTGTACCAGTGTACCAGTAGTTTAGTTATCCTTCTACATAACAGTTACCTCACTATTACCACATCGGGTTCCTTCAAATATGGATGCACAAGATTTAAGGCTGTCACGTCTAAATGTTGAGGAAAACATCAACAGTTCATATTGGGTACTTATTCTCATGCCTGCGAAAGTGGTTGTTAGCCTAACCTTCAAACGAAACCCATACACGTATGTCGTACCATTGATCATGAGGTCTAATGTGTCTCTATCCAGTTTGTGCTAGCTCACACTTAAGTTTGGATAAACGCATGTGCATATGTTGTATTCGAACTGCCATTGGACATGGATGACGCCAATCTATGTATATATGTATACCGAATGAATTTGACGAGGATACTCATACCGCTTTTGTAGGCTAACTTAGTGCAGGGAAACGGCACTCGAGCAAACCGGAAATAACATTACCGGAACATGAAGTAGGTGAGTTTATGAAAAACTTCTGTTGATTTCAGGTTTTGCGAATCCAAGCCAAATTTGATCGATGCGAATTTCGTGGACTGCTCAAAACAGCGGTTTCTAAGGTACCGGAGAAGGCACAATTACACGCGGAATAGAAACCCCATGACTATGTTCCCATTTAGTTTACTAATCCAGGCCAATAAGGCGACGTATGTGGTACGTTTGCTTGCGTGCTGAGTAATCTTGCATTTCAGAAGTAGATGTTGTTTGAGCTCCCCGGTGTGGATGGGCTTGATATGAATGTTGACAAGGTGCCTACCTGTCTATTACCCACTTCCTCGTCCATACTGGCTCCAGGAGACAGTTGGTCGTCTCTGGAGGGGGCGGAGTGGACCGTCCTCGTGACGGTGCTAGGATCAAAGAGTGGTTCCATGCAACCTGTGTGGAACGGGCTACGGTCCAGCCACCGCCATGTGTACGTCTGGTGTGCATGATTTCTCAATAAGGCCGGAATGCTTCTGTTCTGCTTATTGAAGGAGTGTGGGCCGGCTCCGTTGATGAAACGTGGCTCCCATCCGCATGCCTCCCGGTCTTATTCCTTCTGGTTAACACTGGATATGGGGTGTCTTGGTGGAACTATGGTTGGCGCAGCGCAAGCCACCCATAGTCCCCTTTGTAGGCGCAGGCGTCCTGTAGCTGGCCACAGTGAAAAGCAAATCCGAAATCGGATGCCGCCGACCATAGCATACGCAGAAACGCTGACTTCCTTATTAACTACCTACTGGATAAATTGCCCACGCCACTCCCATTTTACACAAACCACCTAAATCAGCCAGCAAGTTAAATGGATTTGCTTAATCCGTTTTAGTACAAGCATGCACCATACAACCAGTTAAACCGCCAAAGTCAATTAAAAGCGCTGGAAGATCATGTGACCATGCGTACTGCTTAACTAACACGGAACCGTTGGTCCACAAAATTTCTGCTCCCTTGTTTTGTTGCGTTAAGACCTACGGTGATACTAAAAAAAACGCATAGTAACCTATTAACCAGTGTAGACAACAGATTACACAGGACTTTGTATTATCTAAATATTTAAATCTTAGAAGGCGATTAAATTCTACAGGTCTGGCTGTTTTAATGACAAGTTTTCACAAATTTGAATATTTTCGTTGTTTTTTAAGATATAGTAAGCACATTTAGTTTTATGTAACAAATGGAACACTGGATTATCAGTCAATACTGCGATCACATATTAGAAACGTTTCGGTAACTTTTCGGCAAAGCTTTGAAATCAAATCACACACCATACAGGAGAATGCAGGTAGTTAAGTGAGTAAGCAGCAACAGCTCATTTATCTCGGATACAAACAGAGAAAAAGCAGCTTTTATTTTGTTTGTACACTATGACAGACCATCTGCGTTGAGGCAACGTTACACCAGGCGGGTAGAGGTACTGTTCCGCGAGATCATGACGTTTTCGGTTAATGGCAAAAATGGCTATTGGAACCGGCGCATTTGGTAATAACGAGCAAATCGTAGTTATGCCTTTAAGGTTGCATGATTCGTTAAGTTATTCGATTCTTACTGTATTCTTAATTTTAATTGCGCGCTGGTTTCATATACAAAATATTAGTTATATAAGCCTAGCAGACAGCTCCAGTAGGATAGTATATGTATTGGAATGGTTTTAAACCTATTCGTAAACAAGTAATCATATGTGGATCTTAATTTCAAACAGTATCCACAACTATTCATGATTTCAGATGTTCCACCGTTCTTTGAACTCATTAAGAGATTACACTTGAAGGCTATCAAAACTTACCACTAAAAAGTCTTTAAACGGTACCTGGTCCACTTTTCATATTAATTCCTAACTGCGCATTTATATTAAAGATGCAACCCTTGTCTCCAATTAAAACAGAAAATGGAGGGTGGCACATGTACATCCTCAAACGCGGTGCCATTTGTAGAATCAAGGCATCATCTTATCATTCTTGTGACTATAAACACAGTTATTTTAGTTCAAATTAAGTTTCATACACCCAAATAGATGCACATTAAGTGGCACACGCTATCACTGTGAATATCATGCAACACAACATTGATGAAACACGTAAACTGGCAGGAAAAGTTTAGAAAACGCGCAGTCTCACTTAGATACACGATAATCCAAATGGTGCTTCATAACTTCCTGGTCGACTATTAGGCATAACCGATGTGACAAGATGCAACGCTGATATGACGGATTAGGAAAACTTAGAATGTTGACCACCTAGGTGAAATAGCTAAGGTGCTGAGTAAGAAGCTTGAAGGGTGTGAAATGGGACATTGTTAAGTTGCTTCACGCGGTGGAGTTTTTGTTGACAAGTTGACGAACCATGGACTATTTCTTTAATGTACGCATAAAGGACAAAGCTTAGAAAAGAAGCAAACGGGGCTTAGTTAGTTAGAAGAAGCCAGAAGAGTAAAGTGAAAATTGTAATCATCAGGGAATAATGCATGCAGCTATATTTTCAGAATTGGACCATGGCGTTGGGACAGCAGCTTGGGCCTCAAGCCATCTTTTGACATCTTAGAGTTTCAACTATATGGATAATTTGGGGACCATCGTCAGGGGAAGGGACCAGTGGCTGTCGGAATGATGGATTATTTCAAGTTGGGGCGTGTGCACAACACCGCCCTAGCTACCTTCAGTTTATCAGGCGATAGTCGGCGTGGACGACAAGAGACTGGTGGGCTGTTCCTCCGTATGTGATGCGTGACTTGGGATGCCACGGGCAGAGGTGTCTTCCTTGGCTATACAAGCTTGGAATACTGGGAAAAGAGTTTGGCGTATACTGAGAATTCTGGGGAAAGGCATTGCCCGGTGTTATAGATGCGATATCGGCAGTGACACCACCTACGTCGAGTTTCGTTGCAGTGTCGATTACCATTTGGCGGTTCGCATGGATCAAGAGGTCAAATGCCTAAGAAAGTCCATGCCGATGGTGGCGAAGGGGACTGCCGTAAAGGCGGATAATCAGCGGAACGTACGTTGAAGACGTAGATCCAGGGTAAGCAACCGATGACCGTAGGTGGCTATTTGCGTGCCATTAGCTGCACTTAGGCTTGTCGACAAAGATTCGATATGCTCACCTGGTATAGGTGGAATGTTGCTAAATTCCGCCCTGGTACAAAGTAAGAACTGTGTCTCATAATCGTACTTCCTACTGTAGGTGAGACGACCCTAGGCTATGCCGGACTGCAATTTTCCTTGCTTCGCGGCGGAGAAACTACATGGTTGCTCGTACTTGCGGGCTTTGTTACTAAAGCATGAGTGGTACAAGAAAAAGCCTGAGTTGTTACACTTCGTGCGGCGGGTGATGAGCTAACGCGGCTGCACTGCTTACGGTCTAGGAAGGGTTTCTCTACTTGGCATTGTAGTGACGCTATTTGCGAGGATAAAGCGTCGACTGCTGACGGATCACTAATCGCATATGTCGCTGGGGCTGCGACTGGAGTAAGTCAGGTGAATATTCTAGATGCGTTCGTTGTGTGATGTCTTTCGATGACAGGGTCTGCTAGTTCTGCAACTGCTGAAGGATGCAGGGCGCTGGCCACGGCGAGGATGGCCTGTGTGTTTTACGGGAAAGGTTGCATCCACATTTTGCGGAGAATCCCAGCGTCCGTGCTGGATGTTTCTAGGAGCAGTTGCATCTCCCGCAACAGAGCTGAAGGCATTCCGTCCCCTAGCTGCAGATCCCTAAATATTTGTTGCAGTTCAGCCTTGTCAGAGGGCGTGATTCGCTAGATGGTTACCTGCTTTAAATTTTCATATTTCGGATCAGGAGGAGGCACGCCATTATGTCTCTCACCTGGGAGGATACACTTCGCGGAAGCCGCGACATAAGTTAATAATATTTAGTATTAACATAAGCAATCCTACAATTGTAAAAGGTGGATTCCAAAAGTGTAAAACATAACAACGGTTTATTCTCCCATGGGGTAGAGAGGTTAGTTCGAAGGCACTAACCACCTAGGTAGATAGTTTGTCATCTGAACTATTCCTCGTGAGAAATGTATAACTATATGAACAGGTGAGAAAACAAAACGATAGTGAATTATGCATCAACAAGTCTCTGGAACGAGCACATCAGAATGAGAATTTAAGATGACGGGCGGCTTGTTTTGGACCCGTGTCACCAATAGTTGGGTGGCGCCTGGGCTACTAGTCGGTAATCAAAGACACGTAAGAGTCGTGTCAAATAAGGGACAATATAGAACTTGGAGCGGCTGAACCTAACGTGTATTGCGCAGGCTACAAAAATAGAAAGCGAATTAACTAAAGCAAGTAACGTTTCAGCAAGATACTCACCAAAACAATTTGCGTCAACGGAAGTGCCGTCCATAAAACTTGAACAACGGTAACATCCAATGTTGCGAAATCCGGAAAGTACGTGTTTTCCAGTATACTACCATGGTCGATTGTGTCACACAACAGTGTTTCATCTGCATCCCATCACACCTGAGTGATCGTTTGCATATATTGCCTGATATCTGTAATTCGGTTATCTGATTACATCTAATAACCAAATTACTGTAAGGGATAAAATTTTTCATTTTAAACGTGCGGCAAAACATAAGTCGGTAACCATGTTGATTGATTGCCAAATTCTTACTCTTTGCGCGAGGGATAATATGCCTTTCTATCCAACACTTCCTGTTGGTGCACATTTGTTGCCTAAAATCTTTAGACCAACTCTCCCTAAATTATGAAAATATCTTATCCCTACATTGCTTCGCTCTTTAAATATTAACCTTACTCTGAAGAAAGTAAACGGATTGAGAGAAAATTTTTCGATCTCAATTAAAGTGAAGTTCCTAACTATCGTTTGCCAAAATTAATCAAAATTAGGAGTATTAAGTCAAAATGTTGTTAAACAAAACGCGTTACATTTTCTTACTATATGTAAGTAATGGGCGGCTTAGCAAACCTTAACTCACCAGTCATTGCCGAAATAACGTTATCTTCAGCTTCCCTAATAGCTGGATGAAATATTCTAATATTATTGGAATTAAAACACAAATACACGATTTGAGATACTGAGATCCGTAGTCTTAAATGTCGATACGCCTCTGCCGCATGATGGTTTAATAATAAAAGGGAAAAATGGTTTTAGCAGTTACATGTTTTGTTCATGTAACTAACCCGACCTTCCTGTTGAAACTGCGTTAAGTATGGATTTCTGCTCTATTAGAAACCCTATTTTACGTCATTCTACTTGATCTATGGTTTGTCTGTTGGGTTGGAAACATAGCCGGTCTATGGCACAGATGTGACACGTTAGAAGGAGAAGACGTAGAGCAGCCTTGCTTCTTCTGGCACTAATTGCCCCGCTGCTAACTACTGTGTTTCCTTTACTGTCCTCTTTAGTTCAAACTCCCACTGAGTGCCGGTGGCATCAGCATGTAACCGACTACCATGATTGTTGCTATGTGGTAATTCCACGGATCAATTGAAACCAGCTATAGTAGCTGGACTCAAAAGAAAATGTGACGTTGGACCGCGAGCATACTAAAATAAGTGCCTACTAAATAACTGTCTAATAACCTAAATAATAACCGCCTAATAAATGCAAACCTGGTAACAGATTGTGATGCGGCGAAGCAATACCTATTGCAGTTGCCCTACACCTTAAGTTTGTACATTTTGTTAAGCTGTCCGACTTGTTGCTACTCACGTCTGCCATCGTTCAGAAAACACCTGTGTAGATAGAAGCGGGTTAACTAATCAAGCTATTATGCTCGAGGTAGAGATGGCCAGATAAAAGCATGCCTGAAAGCCAGGCTAATTGGCTAAACATCATGAAAAATATTTGAAGCCCTACAATTATCTAGCTACTGGGTTTTTCCGACCAGTCACAACACCAGTTTTGCACTCTTTGTCATTAGACAGCTTGAGGTAACGGGACGACGACTCGAGCTCGGGACATTTCGGATATCAGTTGCAAATTCTATACCTAAGCGGATGAGTCGCAACTAGTTAAAAGTATTTGAATGATTAAGAACTAGTTGGTCTCACACATTTAGTGCTCACACTGTTTGATCAGGTTCGACATACTATCACGCAAGCTATATATATATATATATATATATATATATATATATGTATACGCTGTTCTGGATTTGCCTATCACTGCGGCCTACCTACAGGGCACGCACAACGTCTGCAGCTACAGAGGGACCAAGGGCAGCTGGCGATACACCACCCACAACTCCATCCACACAAACCGAATCCAGTGTAAACCTGAAGCATTAAGCACAGAACGCAAGTATATAGGAGCCACATTTACCAACGGATCCCGCACATATTCCTTGAACAATTCGAGCAGAAGCACTTATGTCCAAATGAAAAATCATGCTTACCAGACATAAACAAAGAGCTGCCTGGGCCGTAGCCTGTTTCACACTGGATGCATGGAACAACACTTTTAAACTAGCAGCCCTCGAGGACCGTGCACCCTGTCCCATCTAGTAATGAATAAATGTCTCCTCACGCCTATACTGGCGAGGTGATGTGTAATAGACATATAGAGAACTTGTAAATAGCCACATGAGACGCAGCCACAACTGTGATATCAATAAAAGCCAACACTTGAAATGCAAGAATCTCGACAAGCAGACTCACGCGCAGAAAAACTACAAAGACGTTGTGGCGTACATACCACTTCAGCCACCTTTTCAGCTGGGTTAGTAAATTGAACTGGAAGCAGCCAATTTGCCAAGCGCTGTGCTGGTTATGACTCCGTCATTACCTTACTCTCTTCGCTTAGACGTTTGCTCAACCTGGTAAACCTGGGGAATTACTAAGTCAGCTTGGCTGAGGCACTCGCGGCCGCATGTGCCACGATGCAAAGCTTACGACCTTAATGGGCTATGCAACATCGGCTTTTGTAGCTTTTTTAATCGATGTTGCTTTTCTGCATGCAGTCGTGATTTCTCATGTACTTGGGTAACCGTTCACTTTAGACGCCCCACCAGCGGTGCCGAAAAATACCATCGTTTGCCAAGACCTGCAATCGACATTAGATCGCACTAAAATCACATTGATCACATCTTGGCAAAGTAACTTCGCATTGTCCACAATGCTCGACGTAGCTTCTTAGCCCGCACATACTGACGCTCAAGTAACCCTTAGTCTTCACCCGACAGAACATCTTCGAATGTTTACCGCAATCGAGTGTCCTTTTCCAATTCTTGCTTTGCAGTACTCAGCCTGAAGCAGATTGTTTCTAGCTACTTAGGACCAGTTACTCACCCTGCGGGAATATGCGCCTTAGCCTGGTACCCGATGTTGTCCACATAAGCTTAAAATCAATAAACGCCCAATCAGTTTGTCGTAAACGCGTATCCAGTCCCCATCCTGTCTTCCATTAATTGGACCACGTCTTCTCTTAACAATCAAGGACGAGTTAATCACTCTGCGGGCTGCCGCACATCAGCGTTATGTTTACTGATACTCTCTTACCATGTACATGCCGCAAACCCTATAGCCTTACGCAGTAAATGGGCGTCATTGCCGTATTCTTGCTTTCATTACTCAGCAGGTAATCTCTCGCCGCTCCTAGTAAGCTAAAACGGCTGAGTCACAATTTGCATACCGGCCTCGTAGCATCATATGTTCCGTTGCTAACGTATCCACATATTTTCTTAGACTGATTTGACTCAGCGCTGTAGACAGACGTCTAGCCCCACTTCTTGCTTTTAATACGCAGTCTGTAGTCAATCGCCGCTCCTGGCAAGCTAAGGCTACTGAATCACACTGCGCGAGGAAGCTACTTCTCCTCGTATCCACTGACGTTCACTTAGGTAGAAAAACATTACTTCCCTATCCAATTTGCTGTAACTGGGCGTCCAGCCTCATCGCTTGCTTTCAGTACTTAGTCCGTAATTGTTCTATTCTCCTAGCGAGCTAGGATGACTGAACCACAAAGCGTGACGCAGCGTCTTAGCCTGTACATAGTAGAGCGCAGGTAAATTTTAGCTGCTACAATACCTTCGAGTCATCGCTTTAAGCTGACGTATAACCCAACTTGGATCTCTACGCTTGCTCCTGTTTCTCATAGATCTGTAAGAGCTCATATGTATAAACTCTTTGACAAAAATGTTACGCAGTATATAATACTTCAACGATTAATCCATTGTTGCATGTCTTTCACTTCTAATGAGAGTTTCCACTGCATTTGCTTCTGCCGATCTGTTCGGCTGCCGCTTGTCTATTTCCCTTCTTTCTCAGTTTTCTTATGTCAAGTCAACTGACACCTGAGGAACATTGCCATATTTGTAAATGTTCCATAATCAATCATTCCGAATCTTAATCCCATGAGGATCACGCCTTCCTTAACTCTATATGCATGGGATTTCAACGCGTCTCAAGGAGATCCCCCATAGTAGATGGCGATAGAACAGGAAAATAGACACCAAGTGATTTCGAATAACTCCGCAAGCAATCCGTTCAAGCGCAAAACAACTTAAGTCACGGAAGCACAATTTTAGCCCGCTAAAAAGATTTAATTGCAATAATTTACATAAAATCATTAGTGCCTGTTTGCACCTATGCATTCCGAAAAACAATTTGTTATTTCGACACGGAGAAAACTTGCGATGTTGACTAGCTATTACAACCACTTTGAACGCATGAATCTACTGAGTTAATTCGTCAAGATTTACATTTTTGTTAATCGTAATTGTCTAATCTTTTATTGTACATTACTTTACATGCTATGATTGCTGTGCTTTGTGTAACCGTGAGGATTAAGATATGATTTTATTTTTACATACCGCTTCCCTATACGCAGTTGACCATAAAGCAGCTCTTTCTGTTTTAGAGTCGAGCCCATGCAGTGAACATGCCCGGGCCACCACAGGTGTCTTAGCAGAAGTGTGCAGTCTACTGCATACCTGCTTCTGCGTCGGTGCACCTCCGTGTCTGCAACTCGGTCACTCCAGCTGTGGTGCATAATACGACGCAGATACGGTTGATGGAAGAACTTAAGATAACCGACTTCTTCCCAACAAATCACCGATATTTCGCTGCTATACACAAGAACAGACAACACCCTCGACTTGTAAACCATAATCTTGGTTCCGACAAAAAGCTGGTGTTTGTTCTACACATGTCTTTTCAGTTTGCCGAATGCGGTAGCTACCTTCCATTTGCGCATGCGTAGTTCGCTCGTCATCTGTATGTAAGTAGGCGTTATGCTGTCTTGATAGCAAAATTTCGGAATGAATTCCAAAAAGTCGCTGCCAATGTGGATTGGTGGCATGCCCAAAGAATTCCACTTCTAGAGGGCTGATAAAACTAAATGCATTGCTTGTGTCGTTTAGTTGCCTGAAATTGGCCGCTGTCGGAAGGAGATAAGAAGTTATACTCTGCAAATCTTCCACGTTATGTTCCAACAAGTCAAATTCAACGGTAAACGGGAACAAATGGGTGGTTGTCTTACAAAATAAGGTTCACCTCTCGAAACAACTAGTGCACAACAACGCAGCGTCAATAAGGTGTTACGAAGTGACATCATAATCATGAACAGCGTGAAAAGCACAAGACGCAACTGCGTTTAAACAAACATTAAACAGAAAATGGGCTAAGACGTAACCTTACTTCACACCAGAGCCAAATTCAAAGTCAACAGGTGTTTATTCACTCAGCTGCACCCGCGCCCGCATATTATTATGAAGACATTCAATTAAAATTACAAAAGTACTCAGACAAACAAAGTTACCCAGCACCAGCAGCAGTCCCTAGCCGTTTACGGTACCGAATGACTCGGTGAAATCCACAAACTGCGAGTACAATGGCTTGGGTCGCTCTCTGCATTTCTCCTTCAGCTGCTGAGTCAGGAAGACCACGTATATGGTGCTGCGGCCGAAACAAATCTACAGTACATTTCCGCCAAGTGCGGTTCAGCAACCTGCGTGACGAGGTGGTTGAGCAGGAATCGTCTGATCATATTCCCACAACAGCAAATTGATTCCACAGTAATTCGCACAATATGTTATGCTCCCTTTTTCAATTGTACACTGCTAGCACAAATGGTATGCGTCAACTCAGTGGGCCCCATCCCTTCAATCCACACGTGTTGTAACAACCGGTGTAGCACAGTTACCTACGCAGGTCTGCCATATTCCATTACTTGGTGTAAGCTCCTGTCGGAACCGGCACACTTGCCGTTTTCGAAGCTGAAATAATGCTCTCAATGTCTCGTGCAGTGCCCGTATATCCGAAAGACACATCTTTTACTATTGCAACTTATGCAACAAAACTTGTCCATCTCTGTACAGTTGTTAAACAGCTTAGCAAAGTGCTTCGGCCAGATCTGCAAGAGATCTCAAGTCTGGGTACAGACATCGCCTGAAATAGTATCAAACAGCGCCATCATCGGCTGCAACGTTAGTCCATATACAGCATTTAGTAATCAAAAATTTATTTACGGTGGTAACATTTTGCACAACATGCCCTCTGTTTCTTCATCGTCCACCGTGCATTCTTTATGCGACAGATTTTTAGAGTCAATCGCACTCGAAGTTGGCAAAAGGGACTCCCCTTCGCGCAACCGTCACAGTCATCCACATGTGCAGCGAATGCTACTTCTTCGCTGACACCAATGTGCTACTGGTCGCAATGTTGTCATCAACCAATTGGGCCGCTTACAGTTTGCGCGACCGATAGTTTGTTCTTTGCAGCAGCGGTCAACTGTTCACGGATGTGGTGCCACACTTCACTAACCGAGACTATGGTTTAGACCTAAACAAGCTGGGGAGACATCACGTTCTTCAATTTCATCATCAACTTAGCAGTATCTAGGGACAAGAGTTATATTTTTCGCCGGTTCGCTGTAGGCGTGCAACACATATATTCACGAAAATTCATGTACGAATTGGTCCCCATCAACTTGTGATCATTGTTACACTCGGCTCCACGAATTACACGTTTCATGCGCACTTCGAGTATGTCACGCTGACGTAATCGAGTAGGCGAGCATGACAACTCCGTGGGCATATGCAGGAAGCTATATAACTCGTACACAGTGCAAACTCTTTGTTCGTGATCGTCAGGCCATAAGTGGCGCACATTGGGAGAGGCAGTCCACGGTTCCTATTGGCTGTGTTGATAATATGCGGACTGAAGACGTCTGTTCACATCCCGTCATGACGCCCAACACATGTGTTGAAATTACTCAGAAAGTATATCCGGCCGTTCCTCGACACAGACCGCATCATAGAAGAAAACAGAGTAAAACTTATCCCTCGTGTCAGCAGCATAACACATGATAGGACCCTACGTGCTAATAAAAGTGGTAAACTTACATTTGCCAGGTTGCAGTCCGAGTATAATATAGAGTGGGCTGATGCTAGTCGGCTGTGCCGCCACCTGGCCATTTAGGTGGTCGTATAGGGTAGATCCAACCCCATATTCCTGTGGTGCTGAGGTAACGTTCCCAACCCAGTAGAGCGTGGAAGAAGGACCGGTCTCATGCAACTTCCCTTGGTCAGCAACTCAAGTCTCGCTGAGTGCAGCAATATCGATCCCGTAGCGCGTGAGGTCCATGGCGACCAGTGCAGTGCTTCGCTCTGGTCGATCACTCGTATTCAGGTCGAGTGACGTGTGCACGTTCCAAAAGCCGATGTTAAGTGCTTTGCACGGAACCAAACGAGGGCCTTTGTCAGGAACCTTATGGGTGTCGACGACCTGGATAGTAGAAAGTAGTGTGTTAGGTGAAACGGACGGGCAGAGAATGTGCAGAGGGGGAAGAAGGAAGGGATACGCCATCGTAACATATTTTTACTTATCCACCCAGCTGTATGCAGCAGATAAGGTGACCCTTTACCTAAGTTCACTGTACGATTTAAGTATCTTACTTATTTTTTGCATTTCAGAAAGATGACAATTATTGTACTTAACAAACAATCGTGACAGTGAATCATAGCTAATATGCATTGCGTTGGCAGAAGCAGTAGCTTGGAAGCTTAAATCTGTCATCTCAGGAGACCAGCACATTCGTGGTCAACAATGAAATAAGCTTGAATTTAAAGTATTAGGAACTAAAAATATAAAAATTACAAGCATTTGCAACTAGGACAATCACAATTTATCAGAAATGTTAGTAAATTGCGAAAATTTTAGGAGAAGGATGTTTTCACTTCTGCCAGGGTTTATAAAGAATCAACAGCAGTAATCATAAACAAAATGTAGTTCATAATATCTCTACAGTTATATGAGCTTCATCGCCAAATGCGACCAATTAATCTTTCTAGCAGATCCTGCGTTAAAATTATTTTTTGAGAGTTGTTCACTAGTCTTGATACGGCGTATAACCTATGCTTTCTACTGTGATCATGCTGTTTATTAGTTGATCAAGTTGCGGCCATTATTTGCATAACATTTTATTGTTGGAGCTTTGTTAATAGAGAATAATGCTTAACTCTTATATTATCATCAAACTTAAGATGAGGAATAGTAGCGCTTGCATCTGTCTCTAAAATCGCTAAACACGTTTCACCTACTCACTGCATTCCACCATTATTCTATTACGCACAGACAAAACGAAGTAAAATTTGAGGATGCACTTTAGTGATAGGCAATGGAGGTTTTAGAAGGTTTCGAAAAGTTCGAGTAATAAAGAAATATGAGCAGTTCCACTACAGAATACCGAGACATTCGCTGTTGAGTTCAGAGCAATCAGAGGTTTAAAGATATACTGCTACTTCCGTTATTCAACGCACAACGCTGGCGCTCTGCAGTTTACACACGTTGTTTTCTATTGATGGCATCTTTTGAATTACATCTTTATGATACTCTACGAACACGCCCGTCTTCAAATATGAATACAATTTTTAAGTTAGACTGCAACACATTTGTTCAAGTTATTTAACAACGCAAACAGTTCACCTACTAGCAAAATGAACGTCCCAGAAAGCTATACATAGAATGCGATGATCGCTTTTTCCGCAGACCTGCTGTCACTCCCTATTCTTCCTTTTGATGGTGCATGCATAATCGGGTAACTTTTTGTCGTTCAGGTTATAAACAAAAAGCAGTGCACACATGCTGGCTAAACGATCAACTGCCAGTCATCCACGTGGCAGTGCACGGTGCACATACAGCTGATCCTTAGGAAGCTGGATAATTCAGCCAAGCCATAAAATAGCCTAATGTATTCATGAGGATATTGATACGATTTCTTGATAAGTCAGTGCTACCGTGGGATGGCAATTTACATTATACGTGGCAACTAACGGTGAAACATATAGTTTATTTTACAAGCGTCAGAGCCAGTCTCGCTCTTGATTGGTTGATCTGCTTACTATCGGTTTTGTGCGCTGAAGACGAAGCAGAGTCGGAGCAAAGGCGAAATATGGACCAAGGGATTTCTAACAAAAAACTGGATAGTGCAAGTTGTTACTGTTTAACTAATCATAAAATTGTAAATGAATACAGTGAATAATGTCGTTTACACCGAGTAAACCACTATTTATGGAACATGGAGCGCTTGCGCTAAGCGTAGCTAAGGGCCAGTAACAAAAATATGCTGTACGATATCCCAATCGGCAGACAGATACACTATCGGTTTGTGTAGAGGAAGATAAGTAATGTTCTGACAGAAAAGGTATAATATAGGATACTTGGTACTTTTGATAGTTATCGTTCTAGCCAAGTTTATTGTGAAAACACCCTATAGTCATTGCGTTATTATAATTAAATTTATTTTTTCATCGATCTCAGTGAGAAAATATAACAAAACATTGCGTTTCCTACTGTTAAGAATACCTTCAATCATTACCTATAAGAAACATAAATTCGTGCTGCCTTTACATCATGCAACGTAACGCAATTTTCTCAGCAGCTTCTCGCTGAGTTCTGTCCGAATTTTGGTTACCTTTCGTTCTCGATGCAATAATGGTCTGGTTAGTTTAGTGCTTTTTTGCGGTACAGATGCGCGATGTTTTCGTAAGCAACAACTATGCACAATAAAACTATAGGCGGTTGGGAGTAACTGGACCAAAGCGACCTACTTATGGTTACATTACCACTTAATTATGATTCATAAGATTATTGGCTACAAAGCTGGCTACCAACCGAAATGATTATCGGTGTGTTTCTGTCCTTATGGGTTGAATTGGTTGTCCGAAGACTTCGTCGAAACATGTCATTTAGTAATAGTTAATTAAGGCTATCAGCCGAAGCTTCCCAAAGGGACCGAGTTAGCTTTTGGAAAAAAAACGAAAGCGCTCGTTCTGACCTGATATGAATATAAACGTAGGATTTATGTACGCTGTTCTCTAAAACCTTCAAGTTTTCGTAGAAATAATAAGAATAAACTCATTGTTTTGACTAACGTATTGTCTGATATCCTTCGTCTACGCAATCTTTCGAAAGGGAAGTCATTTATTTTACGATGATAAAACCCAGTAAGCATATTTTGCGTAACGAACTCCATATTTGACAAGATTGATGGCGGCTTTATTTGGTTCAACTTAACTTGTCATCTAAAAAACAGACGTATCAGCCAAGCAACGGCATGTGTGCTGTACATAATTATTTCGTTTTGTTTAATAAGCACTATAAGCGATTATTCTGAGAATCCATAATTATGTTATTAGACAATGTTGACTTTAAAATTCCATGCTGTTTAATATTTCCAAAAGAAAAACTACCTTTACTAAGCTAAACTACTGGAACCTAACTGCAATAATTTGGTTGCAGATCTACACAATACAGCTATTTCTGCTGTCAGGTCATCGGAATTCAAGTAAGGAGTCTAAGCTGCACTTAAATACGGGGGTGCCGGAATAATCGCCTGCTGTTTGGCGAAATCATATGTTGAATAATATTCCATCATGTTACATCATGCTTAATAAACGGCTGCGCTGAAAATCTTTTAGCCATAGTTGGTGCAGTTTGGGGTTGTTCAAATAAAATACTATTTCTCAAACGCACGCATGCTAACTTTACGATTCTAATTTCCCATTCGGTGGTCAGCTGCAACCCCGTCGTATAGTAAGTCGATCATTCCAAGAGCAAAACATATTTGCAGCAACTATGTACTTTATACTAACGCTAGATTCATCGATGGTCAAAGCATTCGGAGATTGCTGCTGCTGGGTTTATTTGGATTACTCCATTAACTCAGAGCTGTATTTTAGAAGTCCTACGTTCACTAAAAACGAATGATCATTTGTATACTTCGCCTTTTAAAGACCATAAGGATTAATCCTCACAATCAAAAAGGTGAAGCTGACGGCATGCTGAGAGATTGGTATAACGGAATACAATCTTTCCTGGCGGAATAAGTATATATTCTAAGATAACTGTGTGATAATTGGGGTGTCCAAACTTTTAAACGCTGCGGAATAATTGCTTGATTTCCGCTTGAAACTTAGAACCGACATCAACGGTAGATTATTACAAGGCTTTTCAAACCAAATCTAATGATGCACTTTAAGTAGTTAAGGGGAATTTGCTTCGAATATTGATCGGTTCTTCAATCACAACGTATACTACGGTCATCAGATATTCAACGAATAAGGCAACTTGCTACTTCAATTCAGAAGAGGAAAATATATTGAAGTTGTCATATCTACAATGAAAACTAACTCCTCTACCAGCGTCCTTGTTTAAGTAAGATTCATGATTCCCGAATTTGTCAACTGGATTGCGTCGTGAGAGAATATGGTC
The DNA here is from genome assembly GCA_944474145.2 of Dicrocoelium dendriticum. Lineage (NCBI taxonomy): Eukaryota > Metazoa > Platyhelminthes > Trematoda > Plagiorchiida > Dicrocoeliidae > Dicrocoelium > Dicrocoelium dendriticum. Next base: position 13,312 of record CALYDF020002627.1, on the reverse strand, counting down.
TTCGAAAATGTACTTAAAGCCTTGAGATGCATTGACTGCAAAGGTGTAAATAAACAGTGGTTGATTCTGCCAAGGAGGTAATCCATTTTTAGACAAGCTTGCAAGTCGCCGTTTTTGCGCTTAACTTTAAGGGCGATAACTTGACCCGTAGGTCAAATGAGTATAGCTCGGCAGGCGTTTTCTTGAAGGCTGCGTGGGTTCCAAATAAAAGATCAGGTCCGAAATAGGGTAGTTAATACCCACCGGAAAATGATCGAATGGATTTGGCCAAGTCGGATTTACAAATTTTTAGTATGCACATTCGGTATGACAACAAAACCATGGAACGCATTAGTTGGCTCCTTATTTTATCATTAGGTGACGGTATGGAACTTATGAGGCTCTTGTGATTGTATGAAAATATATAGCTGAATCAGTAATACCCAAAAAGCAGTGTTATGACTTTCTTGTGGCGTGACGTACCAATGCATCGAATGTTAGAGGCTGGAAAGACAATGAGGTAATGCTATTAAGTGCGCAAACTATAAAAAATGTCATTGCTGTTCTGCTTGTCAAAACAATACAAAATTTCGCATTAGTTGTCAACCCGTAGAGTACAACTAATGCTATCAAGTTCCCTCATCGCAAATAACTCGAAGTCTGCTTCAGCTGCAAGACTAAACGCAGAGTTGGGCTAAGCACCCCACAAAAAAACATGTATGAGCTGAGGTCGTGGTGAAGATTGTTAGGAACCATATAACGATGCAGGATTCAAGTTCGTATGCAATAGTCAGATTATTGTCAGTTACTAATCTCTTCGTGTACAAGCAATGGAAATTACTGGCCTAGCAATGCCAATATTAAGATTAGCCTGAGTTTAGAAAAATTGGATATCGCTGAAGACTATCGTTCAATTACGTGCTTTGCTTCAGAAGAATAGACAAGTATTAAAGGTCCATTTGATTACAATGCTCGATACTGTATAATTGTGGCATACATGCATATAAGTATGCTTTGTGTGATTAACCAGAGGGTTACGGAATTTGTTTAACCAATGTGGTCGCTACCCAATGTTTTCACCCAGCTAAGTAAAATGGATCACCCAAAGCACAGAAATAAGTTACACGGCACTGGCCCGCAGTGACACAATCGGAAGTGCGTCTGCTTGGAAGGAAATGGAACTACGTTAATAGCTATTTCGGCACTTGATGCCGGCAATTATTTGTTAAGTTAACCAATTACATCTGAAGAATATCTATCTGCCATGCAAACTTTTCAAGGAATATTTTTCGTAAATGCATTCATTTACCCTCACTGTTGTTTACCTGAGCTCATAATTCATGTGAGACCATTCAAGCTTCATTTGATGCACCGCGAAGTGGTAGGTCACCAAGAACTTCGAGGACTGTTTCACGATTGGCAAAGCCCTGGCCAGGTTTGTTAAATATTGGCACTAGCAACACATGAGTTGGTGATGTGTCGTATTGTTCAATACTAATCACATTGGCCATTATAGACAAGCAGCTCTTTAACGATAGCAAAACTGTCGCATATACTGAGGAATTCTTACCATATTCCTAACTTCTGGGAAGTGTCTCGTGGGGTCCTTGTATAGAACGGCACTGCTTTCAGCACAGGAGTCGAAAGAAAAGGCTCAGCTGATTCCCATGACTGACTTATTAAATAGAGCTAAGTAAATAGACCTAAGAAATATACATTGTTGCAACGGATGCGCACATCGAACATTCCGCTGCCGTGCCGAGATGACCTTTTTACAGAACGGCTGATTTATATGCGTTGCACTTGTCTGGAGCCGTAGGGCCCGTTAAGCACGCGAGATGTTTTAAAGATCAACCTTTCATTCTGCTTACTCCACTACGACGATTAAGCGCCCCAAGGTGATCATGCACCGTTTATTTTTGACTGGATACCCAGTTATTACAGTAACTGCTTGTCATACTTTGAGTGTATGGTGGATAACGCAAATATTCCTCGGATCAAGATGCACAATGAGTTGGAATGTATTAAACAGCGTTTGCTTGACAAGTGCTGTAGGATGACTGGAGTGTGATTGTAAAGCAAAAATAAAAAGGACAGAGAATAAAAATTTGGTATAAGCTGGCTCACCAAATTATTTACGTGGACAATGAAGCTGGTCTCCTCACCGCTACCTAACGGAGAGGGCTAGTAAGAACATTGATTACCTTGTTTCCTCTTCCGGTTAAAACTTAATGTCATGTATTGCGAAGGGAATAGCGTGACGACAAGGACTGCGTTGAAAAGCGCAATTCAATGGATATAAATGAGGTGGTGGTTGTTAGGTTGTACTTGAATGACTTTGACGGAACCGGTGTTCCTCTGGTGGAACTACGCCCAAGCTTTCAAGGTAGATCATCAGTACTTCCTCGATGATCGATACCATGACTTTGGCGAGAACAGGAAGAAGCATTGCTTGGCAGCCTCAGATCAACTTCCACCCTCGTAAGTAGAGATTTGGCTCCCCGTTTTCATGTTGGTGAAAATATGGTTGCCCCTAAACAAAGCTGATAGTTTGCGGCTATAGGTTCGGCTAGGTGCATGGTTGCTACCTGTAGTGCATTAGGGTGGATGTTATCCACTCCAGGGACTTCTGTGTACGCAAGAATAGTATATGTTCGCACTATTCGTGCTGTGTTGATGATGCTAAAACAGTGCTCGACGGACTGACACAAGTAGGAATGGCGTTAGTGGCTAATAACCTTTGGAAAGTAAGTAAGTACAAGGCCCGTAAGGCGATGTACGTCTCTTTCGCTGTGTGTGTATACCCTCCAATTGTAGTGATTTGTTGGATTCCGTACTGCACCTTATGAAGTCCATCTACGTATTTGTAAATAGGGCTGTGGTTCGAATTATATTGTTTCGTCAGCTACTGGTGGTGCGTTATCTCGTCTTCAGGAACCGCCTGTGTAGAATAATTGCGCTGAGATACGTACGCTGTCTGATTTACTTCGCTTGGAATGTTTTTGTAAATGGGCCATCTCCGACCCCATAGGCCCATAAACGTTCGTGTTCTGCTTCTAAAAAGGATTTCACTTTGATGGGACAATCGAAGGTTTTTAGCTAGGTTGCCTTTGTGGCTGCTGACGAAAAGGTTTGCAAGGAATTTGCACAGGCTATTTCTGGGGTTCACTCAGTCCTCAACATCCAACTTGCGTTTACCTCGAAGCCGGACAATGCATGATAATGCTTAATAGATTGCATCATTTTGGCCTCTGCATCGGGGTATTCGGTGTAGCAAATGTGCTCGAACAGTAAACGCATGTGATTTCCTCTACCTAAGGATGGTGATTATTGAGCTTATTAGCCCCGAGCTCCTCGCTACTGAGCACTAGATAAAACATCGATGGATTATTTACTGTGCTGAACTTGGTAGGAAAGTTGTAGTGGTTGGAAACGTATGTGCTAGGTAGTTGCTCTTGCGAATAGACTTTGAACCGTTGAGGGTCATTTTGAAGTACACGTTGTGTGGATGGATTGCGACGCGCAATCTCAATGTTGACCGCGATTCCCATTGAAGTAAACCTTGGTTTTCGATCACGGGGACCGTAGCTGATGCAAATAGAAAGTGGGTGTTGCTCGCCCGAAAACACTGCACTGCTATGACGCGTTTCGATATTATTACATCTCATCAGATAGAGTTAGCAGGTATCGAAGCCGGGACCAGTGGGATGTTAGTTGTGACGGCTACCCATAAGCCTCCGGGTCACGACTTTAAACTGTATTGCTTCGGTCTCTGCATTTTCCTGACCATGGATGTTGTGTTCTCCTGTAATGCCAAATGGGTGCACTTCTGATGCATCACAATAGGAGATGCAGATATTAGTCTGTAGTCCATCTCCAGAGTGGATTCTGTGGTCTACATTCTACGGACACAAGGCTTGCATCGTCATCCCACAATCACACATTGCACAAAAGAAGTTAAGTGACTTACGTTTTAGGATCACCTATGGCCTAAGGACGAAGGTTTGTTTTGTATACCTGATCACTAACCCTTCCCTACCCTTTCAATCGTTCCGAAACAGTGACGTACCGGGTAGAAAGATTTTAGCCACGGCGATTTCACTGCTTAAGCATGGTTCCGTGATCATTAAATATATAAGTAAATATCTGAATTAATCCCGGTGGTTAAAGACAAGCCTTCTAAGGCACTATCATTATAGTACAAACACATAACATCAGTAATGATACAGCAATGTTACAAGTTCACGAGTATACACTGGATCTATGGATGTATATATTTGTTGTACATATATGTATGTACATGTAAGGCATCGTGTTGACTGAATCTGTTACTATTACTGTGAACTGGTGAGTTTGTTCTGTGAATTCGCCAAGCTAGGAAAGGATCAGATGCGATCACTGAAGTGGTTTACGTTCGCGAAATGGACAAGCTCCTCGCATACGGTAAGGCGGTGTCTTTATTTGATGGCGTCCTATCCGCCACTTCGGAGTGTTATTTAGTTGTCATCGGATAAGCCAGATAGTCGACAGGACTTGTTGGAGAAAACGTTTTGTCTGCTACATCGTGATTTATTTTTTCTATGTCATAATAAAAAGGGGGAAGGGAAAGGGTTTACTCTGCCGAAGAGCAATTCCGTTAAATGTTGAGATAGCAGACGAATAATATGAACACAGTTGTGCTAGGAGAAATTGACGCATCATAAATACGGTAGTGGCTCGTAGCATTGAGTGATGTGAAACTGACTCAAAAACCATTGAGATATCCACTGCCGAAAAAGCGAGGTGAGTACAAGTTGAATGCGGATGGAGATGAGCAGCTTCTAGATTGGCGATGGCCTGAAACATCCAAGGTGAAAAGCCGTATTGTAACCGACCGGATGGAAACGAGGGCAACCAACGATTAAAAATTATGTGGTGCAATAGGCGCGTAAACACTGACGCGAAGGAGCTGGGGCGAGAGTGTTCCAGATAGGTCGGTTTTGTGACCATGGGCAAAAAAGTGATTCTTGCAGCGTTCATCTGTAAAGGAAAGGGAGAGGAAGAGAGGCTACTATTAAGGAAAGCAGCAACGAAAATGAGATCCATGTTCACTTAATCCCTTGGTGTAATGCAATCCAGCTCCCGTGCGCTGCCTTGTATGTTTCGAGGCATTTTCGGCATTTCAGCTTTTGTACTTGGTTTTATTAGATAAACGTTAGAAGGGAGAATGTTTCGTGTGAACGGTTGCTGTAATACTGGCGGCTGAGAGAGTACACTGGTCCAATAGTCTGGAAAATTTGGAATTCCGTCGTCTTCATCTTCGCCGGTTGCAGCGGCTCCCTTGCGTCCAGTGCGATAAAGCCGCTAAATATGTCCATATTGTAGGCACCGATGCTGCAGACTACTCTTTATGGTTTGCAGCTGTTTCCGACGCTTTGTTTGGTTTTATTTATGCATGAAGAGCGTGGCACAGATTATATGTATTTATGCACATTATGAATCTCTCCCATCTTTTCCTGTAAAGGTCTCCAACAGGTTACGAAGTGGAGAATGTTTTACCCGTTCAGTACGTTTACAAAAAGCTATTAAGCGATGAGCTTCTAAGACCAAGAATGAAAATGTGCTGTTATTATCAATCGATGAAATGTTTGGCTGATCGCCCGAGTATGTAGAGGTTTCATTCTGTAGCCATGAGGTTTCTTCAAGGCCAGAGTTTGGAGAATTTCTTACTTGCGCCTCTCCACAGTAGGAGAGGAGGAAAGAGCCCGTGGCGGAGCGTCTCACAGATATACCTCAACCGAACCCTGAGGCTGTTGCTTTATCGGTCTGTTGGCCAAAGACGGCGGGTCCTTCGGTGCGATCCGTATATTGAGGTGATGGAAATACCAACCAAATTGATAGAAGCGATTCGTTACACCGCTAAGATTCCTCAATGGGAATAATCTCTGAAGCTGCCGAAGCAAATCCAGCTATATCGCACAAACCCGAGGCAGTTATGATGCTCGAAAGATAGGTTCGTTGTCCTCGTGCGACATCCACGTAAAAGTCTGAGCAGATAGACGCATCAAACAGTCAGTGATATATGGCGAAGGTTGCCTATATCTACGCTGCTAAAATAGGCCGATTTTCGTGGGAAATATCAGGCTGCGGCCTTGGTAGCTATGCACTTGAATTCCGGTTGTGGGAACTGGATTAAGAGCTGTTGTTGGTTTCCGGCGGTGAGCCATCAAATGCCATTGTAGACCACTTCAGGTAAGGAAAAGCCGGGAACATAAGCTACATAAAAAATACTACAGGCCAGTGGGATCCGATTGAACTGGGACGGGACCGGAAGTATCGGGGATTGTGAAACTGTATGGGGGTTTCGTTCCGTTGAAGGAATTAAAGCTAAAAGTTAAGATATAACGTCTGCGGATATGTTCGATCGACTGCACGATCCTACAGGTTACAAAAGACAACGGTTTCACGGGTTGAAGCTGGGGTCATCCAAGGCTGCCGTCCCCGATTCATTCATATGAATACCAGCTGGACCACTGGTTCAAACATTCGAAACAGGGAACGAGAGCGAACAAGCAAAACCTGTGCTGCGGGCTGCCCATAAGCCCCATCCGCGGCTGGGAAGAGTAGATAACGTGTAGGAGTGGAGCTGTAGATTCCATGAACAAAGCGATGTCATTTGTAGATGTGGGATCCCACCCAGTGAATGGCTAAACGACGCGAATCTGAGGAATGAAGGATGAAAGCTGCGGGTGGCGGATCCTTTAACTCAAGTTTTGTCGTAGATGGAGTAGGGGAGGTAGGGCGATTTGGGGGTGGAAAGGACAGCGTTGATGAAACGTTGGGGGACATTGCAAGTGGAAGGTCAGAGGCAGATGAACATTTAGCTTTGGTAGCAAGCGATGCGGCCGAGATATCCGGCGCGATATTAAGACTGCGGCGAGAGCATGTGAAACGTTTCCATTTTAGATACTGAAGTCGCTTTTTAATGTCCGCAATGGTACGACAGGTATACTCAGCTTAAATGTTGATAAGAAGTTGATCCAAGAAAGTAACATTTAAACAAATGTCCATCGCATATGGTAGAAGTTGCCGATTTTTCTTCTTTCTTTCAATAAATGCAAGTATTTGAAGTCCGAGGTGCCTTCATGGGGTCGTAGTCTGTAGGTTGTGTCCGACGATAGTGAGTTATTAGAGCCCGGGTTGATGCGAAATGACGATTATATATATTACACGTGGTTACATGCTCATCATGGGGAGGTAGGTAATTGGGATGTCGTTGGTGATATCCCCATGGCGAGAAAGAGCTGCTTCAGTGAAAAATGTATTGTGGCAGATGTCACAGGTGTGGGGCCTACATTGGAAAAACGCTGTTGAAGTTAACAGGGGTAGGGTAGGAAGCATTTGGTTCTACGCCGGATCGGCTTGATGTAATTCATATGACATGGACGAATGGATGTGGATCAAGTCCATTATGCTAGTAGTTGACTAAAGGTGGCATTTTCCCTAAATCTCTGGCTACATAATAACATAAAGATTAGTACAAGCTTGAGGGTAGCCATGTTCAGAGCAAAGTGAGGAACGAGTGAGCAAAGACAAGGATAAAAGACAAAAACGAAAAATAAGTGTGCGAAATTAATAGTGCCTAATCCACAACGATGGCTTCAGTTAAAATCAGAGAAGTGAAGCGGGCAGAGTAGCTTGTTCCTAAGACAGACCTAATAAAAACCAAAAATACGTATGGCGTTGAAAAAGAATATGATGGTGGCACCTAAAACTGTTATACTCTCTAAAATGTGTAATGTAGTACTATCAATATCCGTCATATCTTTTCGTGCAATAATAATAGCTAGTTATTAAGTTCTGTCCTAATTCCCACATTTTCGTTCCGAGAACTCCCGTTATAGATTCCTAAAGGACCTAGCTAATATCCTACATAACTTACTAGTATCATTTAATACAACTAGTACCATCGGTAAGAAAACCACTATTGATCCGCCTAAAGGCTGTGGGTACCCTTTAGCTGCGCATTAGGGCTCTGGAGAGATATCTGGAAGAACTAGTATTAAATGGCATTATTAAGTTAAAAATATATATTATTCCTGTAAGAAACTATATCAAATTAGGATAAAAATGTAAAAACGTGAACATAAATAAACCCATAGAAATGATGCTTAAGATAAAATACACACAAGGAGATACTCCCTGTACGAAATTCTTATCTTTAGTAGCTCATGAGAGTGAGAACACAAAAATGAGAATTATTGCGAGATATTTTTTACATATATAAATAAACCATAGCTCCACCGAAAAGACACAAAACTATATAGGTATAAAATGGGAGATAAAATTGACCACAGCGGTAGCTAAACGCCCTTTAGTCAACTCAGACTATCGTCCCGTGATCCTACTACCGGTACTTTCAAATGTCATGGAGGCCATTATTGTTGTTGCGCTAACGGCCTACTTAGGAGCACTTAACGACCTGACAGCAGGACAACAGGGCTTCCAACAAAATCAACCGTGCACTACAAATCTACTGCTTGATCTATCCAGCTTTAGCAAAGCAGTAGACATTGGCATCGTTGTTGATGTGGTTTGTCTCGACTTCTCAAAGACGTTCGACCGGTTAGACTATTTGATGCTGCTCACCAAGCTCCAGACCTTTGGTATTGGCGAAGTCCTCTTAGGTTGGATTAATAACTATCTCCTACACTGGAACTTGGAAGTAAGGGTGTACGAATAACTATCCGATCCGATCCAAGTGGAATGCGGCTTGCTACAGGGATCAGCTCCGGGATTACGGTCACTTTTGATTTATATTTCAAAGATATCATGCTCCCTGTTGGCTCGAACCGTCTACTCTATCCCGACAAACTCAAGGTGATAGCGATCATTAGGCCGATCTGCATAGGCTTTACGGATGGTCAACCCAATATATGATTCGGTTTAATGTGGACAACTGTAGAAAGCTGCAATTACGGTTAAAGCTGGCGGCAACTATGAGTTCTGGCGAAAAACGTCTGGGCGTTTTGGACCAGGCCGAGCTCGGATTTACGCATTAGGCTGAACACGCGTCAAGAAGGTACCTGCAACTCATCGGTCTCCTGAGGCGAGCATTCGGACGAATGGACCCGTCGATTTTGCAACAGCTCGGCTCATACATACATCACATGTAGAATACACTACACACGTCTGGCAGCCATGGCTGAGGAGAGATCTCACCAACTTGGAAACACCCCAACCTCAAGCAACCAAGGACGTAAGTTTGCACTGTCCGCAGTGCGAAGGAGATCTTTGAATGCTCAGGTCTTCAGCTGACAATACCAGCGAATGTTTGTGGAAATTTTTGACTTACCAGATTTTGTGAGAACAAAACGGCACTTGCCGCCAATTGCTCACAACAGTAATCTGAGAGGCCAACATCTCAAGCTGTCAAAATATAACATTCGTTTGAAATTTCGTAGGAATTTCTTTTCTATATGCGTTTGCCAATCGCAAATATCCTACAGAAAACTGTCATCTGTGCTCAAACACTGGTAGAGTTCAAAGGCCGAGTTGACCGTTCACTCATTTTTGCCGCAGTATCTCACATGATTCAGTACCCATGGCTAAACACGTGTATCTGTTAGAGAGTTCACTGACGATCAGCGAGAATACGTTTTATTTTTTCTCCTTCTACATATGTTCGCCAGGTGTTGACACGATTTCTACCGATCTCCCATTAGTCAACATTAATTATGGACTTACAGTGGATTTCCAGTTTATAATACTTATGCCGCGGTGAGTTCACCTGCGTGAAGCTACTTCTGCTGACAATTTGTGTTTACATTTTGAACATGCACTCTGACCAGCATGCAGGAGCTGTTAAACTTAGGATTTTTCCCTTTAAGTAGGTCATTGTTCCAATGTGCAAATTATCCTAACTTCCATTGCGAGCTGATCTCACCATGACCTACCGTATACTACGTTTTGGTGACTACCCCATGCAGGAGCCGCTGTTCCACTTGCAAACGCAATGTAACACTGGCGGACACAGGTACAAGCTTTTTATCCCGGCTAAGAAGCGAGTTCCACAACGCATGTGCTTCGAGCGGAGAGCAGTAAATGTTTGGAGCAGTCCGATAGAACATGTCGCGGGGCAAAACTCTTTGCATCCGTTTGAAATTCGGCTGGACTTATGTGTCAATATCCTTCGACTCAGGGGACATTTGAAGCTAAAAATGACAGCTCACATATCTGGCCTAAGTGTTATTGTAAGTCAGATATTTATGAACTGTACATAAGAATTGGAAGAGCGATTAGAGTATCAACAGGTGACTGAACCGTTTTATAACATTTATTCTGGTAGAGTTGTGCAAATATAAATTTTTACTTTCTGCCACAACGCAGTATTCTGTAAACAGATCATAAATTAGCGCACAAAGCAAAGTGACTCAACTAATCACCGTGCGTATAATAAACGGATTACAGGCATCATTATTGTTGTTGCGTCACAGGGCAAGCTTTTCTTATATCTCAGTGTTTCTCCATTCTACTTCGCAGCACATTACATTTTATCCCGAGTTACGGGACTCACTGTTGTGTGTCTAGTTCATCCAGCCGCATCAACAGAAAATCTCGCACTGGCTCTGCACACAAACGATCTGTTCACAAGTCTGAGATAATGTACAAATAACAGTATTTAAAACTCACCCGTCCACTCGATCCATCGTCTGATCGACCGCACTGAGATAGACGAGTTCCTTCGCTCCAGCTTTTAGCAACATCACATCCTTTCCTTTTTCTTTTTCGTTGTTTTGGTGCCATGGGTTCCGTATTGCCTTCCACTGCGACAGAGCTTTCGAACCTGGGATGCGTTATAAGATGGCTCATTCGGCTGATGCGGCTTCTCGTCCGAGTGAAGATCCTGTTCACCATATCTTCTTTTCAGCCGCAGTTGATGCCATCCCTTTCTTTTCCGACACTCTGCTGCTGTCTTTTTCCGATACCAACCCTAGGTATCTGCTTAAACCATATTTCATTTCCAGGCGCTAAAGTATAATGCTGTCTTGATTCGGGTATGTTACGCATCTTTTCCGCCGTGAAAGCTTTCGAAGACGGTCTTGCAGTGGATTAGTGGAAATATTTTGGGGTTGGAAACGTACGATACCTCCAGTATCAGATTGCGGTTGAACCAGTTGTCCTCGGATCGCTAGTTTTGCATTAGTGCATCCTCATAATGCTGTCAATTGTTATTTACTGAAATCTTTTGCGCTTCTTGCGGATTTGCACTATCTAGTGACCCAACGTGGATCGATCGACAGCAACGGGCGAACTGGTTTAACCGGGCTTCAAAATAATCACCAAGTCTCTTAAGCTTTCCTGAAAGATCGGGTTATTTTTTGTGATTGCAGCAATGCCAGACGTTTAGTATCAGCATCGCATCATGGCCGATGGCATGTTTGAACATGGCAAACTGCTGCTGCGCAGAACATTCATCCAACTGGATAAGTGTCGCGAAGTTCGTCCACTTCGCTCCCCACAGGCGCAAGTTTTTGTGCAACGTGCACTCCGTCATCTGTACTGGAGCCGGCATCACTATAAACGTCTGCCAGCCAAAGCAACGCTGCTGTCACCATGTCGTATGTGCCTAGTTCATCCAGCCGCGTCAACAGAAAGTCTCGCACCGGCTCTGCACATAAACGATCTGTTCACAAGTGTGAGCTAATGTACTACTAGCTGTGCATTTAAAAACTCATTTGTCCACTCGATCGATCGCCTTCTCGACCGTACTGAGACAGAGGAGTCCCTTGGCTCCAAATTTCAGTCACATCATACTCACTATTCATGGAACGGTCAAAAAATTCAAAGTGTGAAGTTCTTAGGCAATAAACAAGACAGTGGTGATTTTAATACCTGGGAAACCTGCCGTTTGGCTATTTGTTCTCTTCGTTACTCGAGGAAGTAACCGCAGATATCCGTATCATGAGCGCCAATTGGGTGACTTTAATGTGTAGAAAGCAACTCCGTGCGTTCACACGGATTTCTAGAATCCAACAACCGCCCACGTGATTAATAATAAACCTGCGCGCGATCCTTCTGAACAAATGTAGGTTGCTTGTTTAAGATTTTTAAGTAATGCCCTTGGTTTTCGCACCAAACTGCTGTCATAAAATACTCGTGTGCAGAAACATATTAACGAAAGCAAAGTCTTGAAAATATTTTTCATATAAGTCCAAAAGTTTGGCGGTCGGTGAAACATTGACGCCTAGCGAAATTGTAGCAAGCTGCTTGGGTTAGGACAATAACTCAATTTTTTCCTCATCGACCCAAGTAAAACTCATAAAAATTGGGGGCTAATTAAGCTTAACCTATTTAGCCGAGATTATTTAATAACCCTTAAGCTTTACTCACCTAACCTTCCTTCATCTTTGTCAGACGGAAGCAGAGTTACTGTAAAAGTCTCAGCCGGCAAAAGCATCATACAGCTTTTATAACCGAGTGAAAAAGGGTAATTTCTTGTGAATTTCAGCGTAGAGCGGTGCTAGCAAAATAATGCATGTCAGGAAAACAACCGTCGATTTACTCTGGATCTTTAAATGTTTGTAATCTACTTAACAGAGGAACTCTATTAGTGCCACAATATCTTAACATGCACTCTGCTTTTCGCCCAAATACAGCTGCTGACAACTAATGCGAAGTGAATTTAAGATCTGCAGGACTATCATCTGGGAAGTGTCTGCATGTCTGCTGGTCCATGTGGCTGGCATAAGACTTAACGCAACAATTGCTACATTCCAATATTTCTGGTGTTAATGCAATACCTTGAGACCGATTGTCAGTCATGCTACGAAAATGCAAATTTCGCTGATGTGTACCGAATGAGCTGCTGCAAAATGAAATCTACTTCTTTTTGTATTGTTAACATCAACTGTGTAACATTTTCTGTGAGATGCATATATGAGGAATATGTTGCCACTAGGCAAATTAAGAGTACTCTTAGAGTGTCGGCATCACGTTAGTGTGAGCTGAAGCGGACGTCGTGAGAGGCAACATTCCGGCACACACCATTAACTGCTACAGGAGAAGTCATTTAATGACTAACTCAGAAATTTGCATAACCTAGCCAGGGGCGATTCTTACGAGATGGTGAAGCCAAAAGTTAAAACAATGTTCGAAAACGGAAAGCGAATCCCATACGTGAGATTGCGGTATCGCAGTGAAGCTAACCTCCACTTGTACCATAGCTAATGAGCTTTGCGAAAAAGTCTTTTTTACCCTGATGCCCTCAGTCGCTTACAGATTTTCGAAACAAGTGCTTACTAAATAAGAGGACGATCTACTTCGTTTGGACTGTCAGTTAGTCTACGAAGAC